>JAOXNR010000032.1:12721116-12740096 GCA_028571225.1 Parsonsia alboflavescens | reverse complement strand
CTAACGATCAACTGTAGAGTCAACTATCCTTTTTATTAAAAAAAAATAATAATAATACTCAATCCACCAAAAACTTAATATTCCATTTTGAATTACATAAATTTTAAGAAAATTAGTGGATTTAGTTCATCATATACTTAATAATATCAATTTCTTAAGAAAAATTTAACTAATTTAGGAGATGGAACATTCATTTTTTGAACAACTCAAACTGAAAATATGAACATTCAATTTTGGACGAAGGTTTTAAATTATTCTATTAAATTTTTTTTTTAGATATATTTTATAAACTAAGCCCTAAAAGGATAAAATAAATCTTGAGATATGTGATTAAATTTAAATTTTTACCGTAGAAATGCTATTATGGGCAATGGAGCTCAAATTATATTGTGGTCTTGTTAAGTCTCTAACGATCAACTATTTTTTTTTCCTAAGAATGGAGCTCAAATTATATTTTTTTATAAATACATTTTATAAACAAAATCCTAAAAAAAAAAAAAACTAAATTTCAGATGTACTTGATTAAATTTATTTTAATTTTGCTAAAGATTTTTTATCGTCAATTAACCGTTAAAGAGTTAATCGAAGCATAATATAATTTGAACTCTGATATCCATTATAACAAATACATACATACATAAATATATATATATATATATATGTATATTTATGTATATTAATTATACAGACAAAATGCTATGGAATGCACGTATATACTCTACTTGGTGAGCATTCCAATTTATGGAATAGGAATACTACATGACTCAAAAAATTTCACTATTGAAAATTCAATTATTAACAAGAAAAAAAGTTGACGGAGTTGAAGGACTAAGAACATAAGGTTTTAAAGTAGAAGGTTAAAAACTAGACTTAGTGGAATTTTTAAGGTTATAAAGGATCTTTTATTCATAATTAATTATTATGACTGTTATTATTAAGAATTAATTGGCTAAAAAATTATTATGTTATGTTTCATAATTTCTTATCCTGGTTTTTTTTTTTTTGTGATATATTTCTTATTATTTGGGATAACCTTTTATCACACTTTAAAATCCTCTCATAAGAGAACACTTTTAAAATTTTTATTGGTCGTAATAGATTCTTATAAAAAAAAATACAAGTAAAAAAAGTGTATTTTTTTATTTTCATAGCTCTTTCAAAAAGGATTTCAAAACCCCTAAGTTATTTCCAAAAAATTCAAAATTAAATTAGAACAATTATACTTTAAAATTTCCAAAAAGCCAAAAATAAAAGGGAAATAGAGAAGGAGAAGAAGAAAAAAACGACACTAACTAAGCAATTAGTAAAAGAATTAGCTTGTTTCTAGTGATAAAAAAAATTTATCAGCATAAATTAATCGATAAATGATGAAGGTAAATACATTGTCCGATTTGAAGGTTGTTAAGAACGAACCTTACATTAAGATTTGAGATAAAATTAACTTCTTTTTTTTTTAATCACGGTTGAACATCTAATTTTGATTTAGACATGCTTAAAAAATATGTTCAAAAAATAAAACCTATATATTCTGGAAAAATTTTACATGGACTCGATTCATTAGACGTGAGCTACATCACAAATTTTTCTCAAAAAGCAATAGGTTATGTATGGGGAAAAAAAAAACAAAAAAAATTCTTTAAATTGATATAGATCACAAGGTCCATTTGTTGATACATAAACCATATCCATATCAGAATTTTAATATATTTCCCTAAAAATGACAAGTATAATTTACTTGTGTTAAAGTTGTTAAACCTATGATCTGGATCTTCTATTAAGTAATTGTATATCACTCTTTACTATATTAATAAAAGATTAATAAAAAACTTATCGGAAATCTTTAATTGTTATTTTTTAAATATATTTTATATATGCTAAAGATATATATTTTAGATACCGGTTTGAAAAAAAAGAAGAAGAAAATGGTAACGCAAGGTCACGTTTTAGTGACATCAAGCCCATATGAGCGGTTCTAAAATATCTATACACTCACACAAAGAGCGAGGTTTCTCATCCACTCAATCAAATCTCCGCCATTCGTCCCGACGCATCCCCACCTTCCACCCCAATTTTTCTTTTCTCCCCTTCTCAAACCCCAGAAGCCGTCGTCTGCCTCCCTCCTCACCCTCCTCTTTCCGTCCTTACCCATACATACATACATACAAAAATTGTAGAACAGGGGCTGTTGATTCTGGAAATTTTGTAATGGATTCAGATCAAGGGAAGCTATTTATAGGTGGGATATCATGGGAGACTACAGAGGACAAGCTCAAGGACTACTTTAGTAATTATGGTGAAGTTTTGCAGACAGTGGTGATGAGAGACAAACTCTCTGGAAAGCCCAGAGGTTTTGGGTTTGTTGTTTTTACAGATCCTAACATTCTTGATAGGGTTCTTCAAGATAGGCATGTTATTGATGGCCGGACTGTAAGTCTTTCCCCATTCTTGTGTTTGAGTTTCTGTTTTCAATTCAAATTGTGGGTTTTATTTGGGGACTTTCCCGTGTACTTTCTTGCCGAGATTTTCATTTCTCTTTGCGAGTTTTGATTATAGAATTGGTTTTAGTTGGACTTTTAAGTTCTCTCCACTCATCTTAAATTTTTCTGCTTTTTGCTGTGTTGTGGTTGTTTGAAGTTAGTTATGTGTATAGAAGGTTCGTTTTCTATGAGTATCTAGTATGTATCTGGTTCTTCTGTTGGTGATGCATTGTTATCGTGTAATCCTCATGCTCTTGTATAGTTGCTTTACCACTTCTCAATTTGAAACTTTCGTGATATTATGTATTTTTCTAGCTTGTAATGCTCTCCTATTTGCATCCATTTCTTTCCTCCTTTTTTTCTTTTTTCTTTTATGGGTTTTTCTTTTAGTCCTTTAACTATCTGAATTTGGTTAACTTGTGCCATTTTGTGGGTTTTCTGTATTCATATGCTCGTCCTTTTAAATATCCTAGTCGGCTGCATTCTCATTTGAGATCCAGACTTATGTGGGAGCTTCTTATCTCATGATGTTGATCTTTGAGTTCAGAAAGCTTTCTTGTTTAGTTGTCTATTTTAGGTGGTTATTTGCAATTTTGACATGTTATGTCATGACTGGTAGTGCAGTTTTATTTTTCCTAATTCAAAAGTGAAGGTCCTTAGACTGGATGGTAATGGTAATGACCCATTGTTTTTTGAGTTGTTGCACATTTGACTTCATAGCATATAAGGAGAAAATTTAGTAGCTTTATATTACATTTTGTACTTCGTTTCTACAGGACTATCTACCACCATGGATATATTGTATATGGTTTAGCTTATTGCATCTGGGTATACATACCGGAGAAACAATTGAGTGGATGACATTTGAATAATTTTCTAAATCTCATGTTTATGATATCCTACTCCATTTCTTGATAGGTAGTGTTTGAACTTTTAGTTGGATTTAATATTTTTTTCTCTAAGCTACAACACATGACATGTATTTGAATGTTGTGTGCTATTTCCAATGGTATCTTCTATTCTTCGACATATCCATGAGTTTTTGAATGTTTTAGGTTGAGGCTAAGAAGGCTTTGTCAAGAGAGGAGCAACAGGTTTCTAAAGCTGGAAATCCAAGTACTGGTAGGAGCTTTGGCAGTGGTGGAAGTACCAGGACTAAAAAAATTTTTGTTGGGGGATTGCCTGCAACTCTCAGTGATGAGGCATTTCGTCACTATTTTGAAGCTTATGGTACAGTGACTGATGTAGTAATCATGTATGACCAACAGACTAATCGACCTCGAGGATTTGGATTTATTTCCTTTGATTCTGAGGATGCTGTAGATAGGGTTTTGCACAAGACTTTTCATGATCTAAATGGTAAGCAAGTGGAGGTTAAACGTGCTCTCCCAAAGGATGCTAATCCTGGTGGATCTGGCCGTTCCATGGGGGGTGGAGGTAGTGGTCCTGGAGGTTACCAGGGATATGGTGCTTCGGGTGGTAACTCTAATTCTTATGACAGTCGCATGGATTCCAACAGGTACATGCAGTCTCAGAATGCCGGTGGTGGATACCCACCTTATGGTTCTTCTGGGTACAATGCACCTGGTTATGGTTACGGTCCTACAAACAACGGAATGGGTTATGGTGGCTATGGAAGTTATGGTGGTGCTAATCCTGGCTATGCAGGCCCTGCCAGTGCTGCTTATGGAACCCCCAATATGGCTAATACTGGTTATGGAAGTGGTCCCACTGGTGCTCCAAGAAATTCATGGAATACCCAGGGTTCTTCTGGATATGGGAATATGGGTTATGGTAATACTCCCTGGGGTGCACCTAATGCTGGTGCTGCTGGTCATGGGGGTGGTGGATCTTCTACAGGACATTCTCCAAGTGGAGCTGCTGGATATGGAAATCAAGGTTATGGTTATGGTGGATATGGTTCAAATGATGGAGGATATGGAAATCCAGCTGCTTATGGGGCTGCAGGTGGGCGTGCTGGGAGTACCCCAAACAGCAATACTTCAGGTGGAAATGCTGCAGGGGATCTCCAAGCAGGTGGTGGAGGTTACATGGGAGGTGGCTATGGTGATGCAAGTGGCAATTCCGGGTATGGAAATGCTGGATGGAGATCTGATCCTTCACAGGGTTCTGGGAATTATGGATCCCTGTCAAATGGACCCCATGGTGGCCAGGTTGGATATGGTGGAGCATATGGCGGTGCCTCAAGCAGACAAACTCAGCAGCAGTAATTATATGCCTTCTTCTTGACTTGGGGAGTCAATAGTGACTGAGATATCCTCCTCCCTTGGGAGTTGACCCGTCAATGCTTTCATAGCTGCCGTAGATGGGCTGGATCTTGCAAGTTTTCACATGCAGTTTAGGACTGGTTGGATTGCTTATATCTAAGTAGCTTGCCGTTACCTATTTTTCTAGTCTATAATAAGTAGTATTCGTGAGGAGTAGAGTAATCTCTTCTTATTATCTGTTTTCAAGTGTAGTTTACTTTCTGCGTGCTTATAGATATATTCTGGAGCTCGTGCTATTGTAGTGTTTAAGATATAGTATTTTTGTTCAACTTTGTGTGAGTTCCTTGGTAATGATCTGAAGTTAGAATGACTTGTTTTCTTTCTTGTCAGTACTAATGATTTAGAATCTGTATCATTCGATGTTGTTGGTAGTAGTTTCTTATCACTTCTAGCCCTTTATGAGAAAAGGATTTCTTTGGCATGAGCAGTAGGACAATGAGATTAGTTTTGCCTCTTTAGACTGCAGCTATAGTCGGTAAGGGTAGATCAGTACCTAATGGATAGCGATAATCTTAGAGCTATCTTGATTTTGAGAATGGCTAATTTCCCCCTGTATTTGCCCTTGTGTTGTACAGGAGGAGAGAGGCTCGAGGTAAAGTGGGGGTGGATTGAAGTGCCTGCTCAGGTGTAAACATGACTTTGTGCTGGGATGTGTTTAGTGTGCAATTTTACTGAAAGGGAAGTTTGACTGGGTTGACTTGATGCTTTACTTGAACTGATTTGTTGAAGCAGGCCAGTTGCTGCTAGCAAATTGCATGATTCAATTTGCTTTCAGTCTGTGATGAGTGGACAATTCTCGG
Source organism: Parsonsia alboflavescens (assembly GCA_028571225.1). Lineage (NCBI taxonomy): Eukaryota > Viridiplantae > Streptophyta > Magnoliopsida > Gentianales > Apocynaceae > Parsonsia > Parsonsia alboflavescens. The sequence goes on along the minus strand of JAOXNR010000032.1, from coordinate 12,734,531 downwards.
AAGGCAACATGTGGTATGTTGTTTAGAGCAGTTGGAGAAATTGGACCCATGATATATAGAAGTGACATCTTTTTGTTTAGGCTGTCTGATGGTATTATGATAATCGAAGTTAGTTTTGGTTCTTGAAATGTTATAGAGCAATTAGTTTTGGTTTTGAAATGTTAAAGAGAGAGAGGGCTTCTTCTCTGAACTAAAAGTGCTTCATTAGTAATCCACAGATTCATTTATTTAGGATAAATTGAATGGCATTGGTGGTAGTTTGTTTTATGCAAATGGCATTCTATTGGCCTGTCCATTTTACCCCTCTTTTTTGATTCACCTTTTGGATCCTCATGATCTGATATTCTAAGGAATTCCAACTGCTCTTCTAGTGATGCTTGCTTTTTGCAACTGGCTTGCATAATGTCTGTTGCTATTCTGTTAATGTCTGCTTTGCTAATCTCTGTTATAATCCTTGAAAGGATCCTCCCTTTTGTTGTTTTATTGGCTAAACCTCTGTCCGGATTTTCCAGATTTCATGTGTTTGTTGGTTTGTCTGGTTAAATCTTTGTCTGTTAGTTATTGTGATCTGTGCTCTCTTTGTCAAATGATTAATTGTGGTAATATTGGTGCTTGTGGATTGGTTATTTGGGTGACATTCAGTTCTTAAGCTTTAATAACAGGGCTATTTGGATAAAGATCCAATTAGTTTTTTTTATCTTTTAGAAAATTTCTAAACTTTAAAATTGTATTTATTAATTTTTATAATAAAAATTTACAAGGAATGTAAAGACACTGTTGCCCTCATTGTTATATATTAAAGTACACAAATTTTCTATCCTCAAAAGCTATCAATTAAAAAGAAAATCTTCTTCTTGGACTCGGTATCAACTGTAACACAGCCCATTCAAAATAACTACGCTAAGCTTTAAATAATTGGAATGCTTTTTAATGGTTTACGGCACTCTTTTTAACGGTTGAAAAAGGGTTTTAATTTTATTGGCAAAGGAAAGAAGATCAAGAAAGGACCAGAAAGAAATAATCAATGGGGAGATGTTTTCATTTTATAGATTTAATTGATCTAAATTTTAAAAGTTGGATGGCAGAATGGACTGACCAAATGGGGTTCTGAATAATTTTTGTGAGAGACACTTTTGCCTTCATCTAAAATTTATTTTCCGAAAGTACTAAAATTTATTTTATTTCTTTTTAAAAGGAAAAAAATAATGTGGTTCTTTAAGGCCTTTGAAAGATTGGATCTATGTCTGATCAGCAAAGATTGGAAAAAAAAAAAAGAATCCCTCATCATTCTCTCATGTTGAAGATCCTCTTGACCTCCGAGTGCCAACTTTACATAAAATATTGTATTATTCATTGTGGCATAGTCCTATTTTAAGAGTTCAAGAAAATGAAAATTGATGATTTTTCTTTGGACTACATTCACGGATACGCTTTGGGTTCAACTCAAGTGGTTTGTGTTTTGAGTCAAATTCGAAAACTTTGATATTCACACTCGTTACTTTACCTAGTTCAGAGCAATAAAAGGATAAAATTAAAAGAAGTATTATGACATTCGTGGGTAGTAAAACCAAAAAATTACAGCTTTTCTTGTCAAAGAATAGGTGCCTTGGCTTGAATAGATTTTTAGCTAAATTAGTTTCCTCTTGTAGATATAACATGTCAACAAGTAATAATGCTCCCGTTATAGATTGCCAAATGCCACAACATTGCCTGGTCTTGAAAATACAACCTAACAATGCATCATTCAACCATCTTCAGAATTTTATGTCAAGGTGGGGCAATAGGCATTTGTTGCTAAAATGAGAGTAAATATTAAACGATGATAGTTGTAAAATAACTTTATTTTTTTGTTTAAGATAAAAAAGGGCAGCTGATCATTTATATTTTGGGACAAAGGAAGTAAAGTGTTTGATTTGAATGTTAAAGGGATATACCTGATAGTTTCCCAGAGTGCATGATTTGAATCCAGTAGCACAGTAATCAAAATAGTATTCCCATGTCCGGATGAACTTTTCATCAAAGCCCAATTCAAGAATTTTACTGAGCATTAAGATGCAAATTCATTAGAATGTGTAAATCAAGTAATGTTATCAGCAATCTCATGAACTTGGAGTAAAAAGCTAGAATGATCCCTCCCCTATTCCATACCTCTTGTTTTCCAAGAAGTTGGTTCTCCAGCACCTCAGTGTTTGATAGTAATGAATTCCTAAGTTCTCCAAGTGTTCCACACTGCATTATAATCAAACCTTTTTATGAGTTTTCTCACTTTTGATTCCTCTAAACAACGGGACGAAATTACAAGGTGACTTTACCAAAGTCGCGATGCAGCAGCCATGGCAGATGTTACTCTACTTAGTGAAGGTAGGCATCCACCTGGGAATATGTATTCTCTTATGAAGTCTGAGCTTTGCCTGTACTCATCATACCTCTCATCTGGTATAGAGATGAACTACAAGCATATTAATGGAATCAGGAAGTTTATAATGGAGAGATTAGGAAATTCCCAGAAATATCTGTATGGAAAATTGAAGTAGAAATACCTGTAACACTAGGATGCCATCTTCTGCCAATGCAGATTCACAACAGCTGAAGAACTTTAGCATGAATTCATGACCAACCGCTTCTAACATCTCACTGGAAATGATCATTAGCATGGTAGTTTTAAATTCTTGAACATGGAGAAGAAGTATAGCAAGAACAAGGGGTGAAATGAACTTACCATGAGATGATTCTGTTATACTTGACAATATCAGGCAATTGCCGATAGTCACAAAGTAGCAATTTTATGTGATCCTGGGGTGAAGTTCAGTCAGGAAAATAAGAAATCAGGCAGTCAAAGAATGCCCTTTAGTATATAATGGCATTGAAATTTCAGAAACATGGTAATTAATACCTGCAGGCCAGCTTCTTTCACTTTCTGTTCTGCATATCTTAGTTGCTCTTCTGATAGGGTGATTCCGGTATATTTGCATCTGGTTCGTTTGACAAGTTCAATAGCTAAACTTCCCCAACCACAACCTATCTCTAGGACATGGTGCTCCTTACTGACCTTAGCCTAAATTGTTAATGACAAAGTCACAAAAGAAATGTTGCTGAAGTTTTAACATCAACTCAGGAAACTAAAGGATTCAGTCGTAAGGGCCTAACCTTTTTAATCAATAGAGAAATTTTCCTCATTTGGGCAATCTTCAAATCTTCATCTTCAGTCTGCAAAAAGTAGGATGGAGAAAGGGAATGCCTTTTTGCTGTTGATATGAACAACACTACAAAATCACCAAAAAAAATTTGAAATCTTACCTTGAATATTGCGGAAGAGTATGTCATTGTTTCATCCAGAAACAGAGAAAAGAGTTCATTGCTCTGAGGATGTGCATTAGTTTTTAGATGTTCTTCGTTAATGTATCTGAAGTTTGTTGAAAAAGTAAAGTCCTCGGCAAAGATCATTTACTCACAAGGTCATAATGGCGGGAGATGTTCCGACGAGCCTGTGTGAGAGTATTTTGCCTCGAGATGTGTTGAAAGAAATACTTTGCAGAAGCTAATCCAGCTGTGAGAAGCAATGGTGTCCACCAGCCCCTGCATCTGAAGGAAAATTATTGCTATACATGCTACTTTTTTGCAGAAAAATCAACGAAGAAAGATGTTTAGGATAAAGCATTTTACCTTTTGAAGGTAGACCTGGAGACAGATGCTTTTAGATCTCTGTTGGCAACAAATATCTGCAATAGAGAGAATTCAGAAAGCAATCAAGACAAACTTTCTTTTTTTTCTGTTTTTTGGGTTTCCTTTTCTAGGAAGCATGTCACTTACCATGAAAAGATGAAGCAGACCTTCATGTTTATCCACAAAAGATATGTCCCCATTGATATAAGCGTCAGCAAGGCCTAAATCTGCTTCAGTTGCTACCTGGTAAAGAAAATGTTTAAACTGCAGCCTAGGACTTTTTAAACCTGTGGAAATAAACAAATTTTTAACATTACCTTCCAGTAAAACTTTGGACTGTGAACTCTTATAACCACTTTGAGAGAACAACCCTTTTCTTTTCCTTCGAAGGTGAAAATGGTACCACCTTCTTCTAATAAGCTGTAGTACCATTAGAGAAGCCCATTAGTTCAAGGAAACAACGCAAAAAAATACAGGGAAACTGCAGGAAGCACCAGAATTCAGGGCAAATGGGGCAAAACTGGATAAAACTATAATAAATTCTATGATTTCATACTTCTTTAGTCACTAAAATGGCATTGCTGGTACACTTTCCAACATACATTGAATATGAAATAAAGGTCAGAGTTTGCTCATTTATGACATATCTGACAATGCCAAGAATCAGAACTGAAATTAATTACTTGTCCTATTTAACTCACGTTAAACTGCCAGTGGCAATGAATCTTTTGAGAAATCTAGTAACAAGAATGCGTGCACCGGTTTCAGTCCAGGAAGGCACCATGTGTTTGGGGTTCTCCAAGATTGTGCAGCTCTTTTTCAGAAGGTTTTCTGCAGCAACTTTTCCAGCCTGAAAGCAGACAAGACACTTATCCACTTACCTCCAATTTCTGAACTGTTTCCGGTTAAAATGTAAGGATTTTATAACTAAAGCAAGTTTAAATTCAAGACTGTTTTCCATTTTCTTATGCTTTTAGCCCGCTGCAGAGAGTGATAAAATCTTCTTGTTATACACTTGATTTAAAAGAAGTACCTTCAGTCCATCTTCATGGAATCCATAACCTAAAAAAGATAACAGCAGTACAAAATATCAATTACGCTATTTTTTAGTTGATCAATTTAGAAAATAAATCCCAAGGAGCACCAATATATTGAACATATAAATGGATTATCAGAGCAGTCTAAAGGGATCTTTATTACCCCAAAGCAGCAATTTACCTTGGTATGCTCCACAGAACCATATTCCTCTTTTCCCTTGAATATGATGAATTAGAGATGAAGCTTTTGAGGCAGCAACTGATGGAACTGGATGACCAGTTGACCACTTAAGCAAGGTATTTTCTGGCTTATGAGGCGGATTGAGGGTCACCAGGTAAGGCAATCCTGTCTCTTCAATATTCTGCAAGTGAAGAAGGTATTACTTCTATATTCAAACTTCCCCAGACTCATGTAATGAGAGGTGTTATTGATTGCCAAAACTTGGACAAACCTGGAGGATGTTGAGCCAATATGTCACACAAACTTTGTAATCCACTGTGCCAAGAAAATTCCATGAACTCCACGCTGCTGGATTTCGGGGCATTAAAGTTTTGTCACGATGAAGGAAAATATCACTGCCATAAAGGGTTGAACAATGAACATGCATTTGAACTAGTAAGATACCCTGATGCCAGAGAATTCTCCAAATATGCATCTAACAGAAGAATACAATATGTGTGTTTCTATTTGATTCACCTCAAATAGAAACAAATTGTGCCATCACAGAAACCAACGCGTAAATAACAACAGAATTAGGAGCAGCCTTCCAAATCTATACCTGTAAACATATTGAAAAGCACCAAGTATTCTTAATTCATTGTGCGTTGCCTCATCTCCCAACATTTTAAGAGCATCAGGTGCATGTGCAGCCACAATGCAGGAATTGTATATGTCCTCAGAGCCATCATCACAGGTTACTACACAACCTGCAAAATTCCCTGAGTATTTTTAGGGTCAGAAGTACAGGAGAATCAATTTCAGACAAACTCGATACACTAATGCAAGTAGACATTTCTCAATTTTGATCAGCACATTTTCATAACTTAATGCAAGAAATTAACACTGATTACAAGAAAAAGAACTTGTACACACCCTCATCTTTTGTAGAAATGGCAATCACTTCACAGCCATTTCTTATTTTGCAGCCTCTCTTTCCCAGTTCATCTTTAACCTGCATTTCATATCCTCCATTAGGTTAATAAAATTTTGAACCATTTTTGCTCATTATGACTTAAACTACCTTGCTGACATACGTGTGGGAGCGCCCTTTCACTGTGAGCCATTGAGGTCGACCGAAGAGCTAGATAACAACATGGAATGCAACAGATTTACATTCTAGTATAATAATTGTAAACTGATCGAACAGTTTAGAGGCAAATGTTACGGGACAGTACCTGAAGAAGATGATGATTTCGACAAAAGGAAAGAATTGAGTAAGCAGAGAAGTTCATTACTCCTTCTGAAGAGCAAGACCAGATTGAACCACAAATCGGGATCTTTTGGAAATGACCAAAAAGGGATCAATGCAATATTAATTAATTATACAGGAAATTAATAACAATGACCTCTACACTACAATCTTGAAAAAACTTTGAATTTGCAGCCTCACAAGATAAGCCTTCTGAAACAACTCCGAGTAGCCATGAGATTTCATAAACTTGCTTAGTGTTTCACTGCGATCGATGTCCGGATTTCTATCAAGCTCTTCAAGGTAACTGGAACATGGGATTAACAAAAACGGGGCATCAGTTAGAAATTGACAAATTTTAATACAAGGGCTCACGAGGTTGAGATTTCAAGAAAACTACCTTATAACATCATCCTTGAACTTGACAATTTCCCGAATCATTTGCAGAAAGTAAGGATTCAAGACATTCTTCTTCTGCGCAAACAAGCTTGACAGGCCATTTCTGCTCCCCCATTCACAGCCCTTACCATTGTCTAAGCTCACAGAAAATGACATATCAGAAATCTCCATATCAACTCCAAGACTTTCAAAGAATTCCATCATGTTTGGATACGTTACCTGCCCAGATCATCCTCCAATTTGTCAGTGTAGGAATTCTAACAACTGTAGCACACAATAAATTTCGACTTTTTTCCTCGTGCATGGTCTAAAATCTATTTGTTATACACTACAATGCTTTTTTATTTATTTTAAATCCATCTATTATGTCATGTATTTCCTCTAATTCTTACTAATTCAAGAAGCGGGAGTAGCTTGAGTTCCAGTCATTGACGGAGGTTAACGTTAATTAACCCACCGCCCCCTCTTTCTTTTTGACTCAAACATATGACCTTCAGGGTAATTTACTCGATGGACCGGTTTAAAAAAAAATCCTACGAGTCCAAAAATAATAAAAGACATTTTAAAATCACTTCTTCCACCTATTCTAAATGTCATTAAAAATGCCTTTTAAAATTATTTTTATTTTTTTGAATAATACTACTAATAATAATTTATTATTCATGCAAAATTCTCCTTAATTTTTATATATCAAAGAGTAAAAGAAACAATATTATTCCTTTCATCTGAAATTTAATATCTCATTTTAAATTGATAAAAAAAAATAAAAAAATCAAAGAGTGCATTTGACTTTCACAACCCACAACGATTAGTCAAACTATTTTATAGCACTCCATGAATCGAGGACCATTGGAGCACAAATGTTCACTTTGTGGTTCATTTGGCCTAACAAAATAGACTTTAATTTATTATCGATCCTTCTTTGGTGTGGTCCATTGCTGGAAATCACTATTAGACCCATTTAATTTTCCACAAATTTTTTCTTTTTCCATGACATTTACAAATACAAGTAATAACTTTTAACTAAACGTGATATCATATTATCAAGTAATCAGAAAGATTAATTACTTATCTAATAGAATATTTTTTTAAAAGTATATATCAATAGTACGTTACATGTCTTAATTCATCTACGAAATACAATAATAACCTCGTAACAATTGTCACTAAATCAAGATCACAAGGGTTCATATGAGTCTACTATAATACTCTCTCCATTCGAATTTGATCAATATTTCTATTTTTATTTGATCAATGTCTCTATTTCCATTTCAAATTATCTAAAAATAAACTTTCTAATTCTAAAAATATTTATCTAATTCTTTAATCTAAAATTTCATAAATCATCTCATTGATTTAATGATTTATATTTACTAACAAAAAATCTCACTAGTACTATGTAATGATATTAATAAGAAGAATAAAATAGTAATTTTAGGAAGAATAAATTGTCCCTAGTAGGAAGTATAACTATAAAAGTTGTCCACAAATTAAATTATAGGTGAAGGGATTGTTAAATAATATGTTCCTTGTTCCCTTATATGGAGCCGACAAAATTTAAGGACATCAAAGATTAGGTTATACACATTTTTTTTACACCTACACCTACCTCTCCCTCAGCCAACTCTCCCTATAACATGGTATCTCGAATTTAAAACTTTTAGACTCTTATTACTCTTATTGAGTGGGGGTTGCCCTAGTGGCAAACCCGTTTGGTATCCGCTGCGAGAGGTCTCGGATTTGAGCCCTGCAGCATACCCCTTCCTCGAAAAAAAAAAAAAAAAAAAAAAGGTGGTATATATCTCACAATTTATAGGTTCCCATAATTATGTAGGACCGGACACAAGATGCCCTAGCAAAGGAGCCTAAAGCTAAGGAAATGCAGTAACATTAAATGTAAATACGTAAGCCGGCACCCCGGAGTCATTGATTGACTATATTTTCTTGCCATATTAAACAGGATTAGGCTTTGTTTTATTCTCGAAGTACAATAAATATACATATATATATATTAGTCATGTCCGGATTAATTTGTAAATATTTCAACATTTCGTTTATCCAGGAGGTCGTTAGTGGGATTCAAATTCGAGACCTATGATCTGCACTCTCATTACTTCACTCATTGGGATGTCCCTGAAGAGACTCTCTAAGTACAATTTGACAAACAAGAACTTTTAAAGTTTGATACTTAAAAAGGTTGGAAAAGTTTATATCTCCCTTCGTCCGAAATTGAATGTTTCAGTTCTTTCATCGTCAGGTATGTATGTATTATGTAGAACAAGTTTAATGAATACTTTAGCCAAAATATATATTCTATATATGAATATGTTGTTACCTAAATTTCAAAAAATTTTATATTAAAGTAAAAATAAATAAAAAGTTTTAGAGTATACTTCCTCCAACCGAAATTGTATATTCATATTTCCACTTTAAATATACTAGAATCAAATATATATAAATATATATAAACAGAAATGTTGTTGTATGCTACGTAGTATACAGAATATGTGTGCTAAGAGTCAAAACGATGTCATTTTAACATGAACAGTATTTAAAATCTGACCAAAACGACGTCATTTTAACCCGTAGCATATAAATTCTATGTGATACATAGCATACAACAACATTCATGTATATATATATATATATATAGTAATAAATTTATACAAATCAAAAGAGATCATTTTAGAATCACCTTAATTATGACAAGCAAAAATTGAGGTGATTCTATGACAAGCAAAAATTTTAATCAATAAAATAATTTTACCTACAATTAGAAATCGTGTTGGATATTTATCCTTTAATAATAATTTCCCTCAATCGAAATTAATCGAAGTAAAATATAAGGAAAAAAGAGCAAATTTCCATAGCCAGAGAAGGCCAAAAAAAATGAAAAATGAAAAAGAAAAGAAAAAACCTTATCTATTTCATCATCCAAAAAGATTATTTTCACGTGGTTACTACATGTTCTAGATTTATATATTCGTACGGAGCAACAATTTGAACCGGAATTAAACCGGACAAAGAACTTACACGGTTGAAGACCATGAAACCGAGGTCCAAGTCGGTGCCGTCGTCGACGGTGATCGTCTTAGCATGGCCGCCCAAGTAGTCCTCCTTTTCGTACAGCACCACCGCGACACCTGCACTGGCCAACACATGCGCCGCCGTCAGCCCGCTTATTCCGGCTCCCACCACCGCCACTCTCATTTTATTAGACATTCAAGAAATCAAAACCTTCTTCCTGCATTGGCATGAAAATGGAAAAAAAAAACTCTTCAAATTAAACCCTTTTGTAGTGTTCTTTAAAACACTAAAAATTAATTCTAATTCCGTCTTTCACAAGGAAAATTAATTTTTTGAAAAGAATGAGTCGTATACGACAAAAACAATTACCATAAATGTATATGGATAATGGCTTCTAACATTATGAAATGCATTTAATTATATATTATAGAAATGAAAATTTCAAATGGCGTGGCATTGTGCTGATATAAATTTTTACCTTATCTGCAGGAGAAGAAGAGAAATTTCCCTTCGTTTTTTTGAATCACCCCTGAGAAACTTTCTCTATATGCTTTGTTCTATTGGTTCTGGTTGGTGGGAAGAAGAAGACAATTCAGATATGGGAGAGAATCAAAGAGGGGGAATCTAAAATGAGAAAGAAGGGTCTCTCATGACTTAATTTAATTCATTTATTTTTTACATCCATCTTCATTATGAATCTTCTATTATATATTAATTTTTTTTTTAACAGCCTTCGGATGGTTTGCATCCCCATCTGACATTAATTATTATGTTTTGATATATTTTATACGGCTTTGTTAAGGCGAGCTCTGGAGCGCGTCTTAATGCACGCCCTCCAACCGTTACCGTAATGGAATTTTTGTTACAGTGCTCATGCAACCAATCAAGTAGAGTAAAAATTCTGTTATAATAACGGTTGGAGCGCGCATTAAGAGGTGCTCCAAAACGCACCTTAACAAATCTGATATTTTATATATTAAATTATAAATAAATAAACTAAACTTATAAAGAACTTGATTTTTTAAAAATACATATTAAATTTTTATTGATATCATGGGAGAGTGACATACAAATGTAAAAGATTTGATACCCATCTCCAACCCTCCCTATACCTCCACCCATCCATCGAAAATCAATATTTCTTCATTTACTTTCGTTGGTGTTTTGAATTCGAGAATTATCAATCCAAGAGTCATGACCTAATTTAATTATTATAGTTTGTGGAAAGAAAGAAAATAATTATTATAGGATGAAAGAAAGGATTTAGGACTTGGGGAAGAAGAGTGGCCACGTGTGTACCTTATGACTACGTCTAAAGAAGATAAAGGAGGAGGGAGCCGTTGGAAGTCGTACTCTGTCGGAGGCATATCTGTCTACATCTTCTCTGCTTGTGCTGCATTTTTCCAATTATTATTCTTCATAACGTGTATATATATATATATATACACTTTCTATGATGTATTTAATTGATGTACTTAGTTTAAATTATTTTTAATTGATGTATTTAATTGATGTACTTAGTTTAAATCATTTTTAATTGATGTATTTAGTTTATAAAATACTTTTTTCATCCAAAATTGAATATCCTATTTTGACTTACATTTTAATAAAAAGTTTGACTGATTTTGTTAAAACATTACGTTGTTCATTTTCTTAATAAAATTTTTACTTGTTTAATAAATGAAATAATCGATTTCAAATATCTTAAAATGGAATTTAAGACATTCATTTCCAAACAGAATTGATGTAATTCATAAAAATAAATAAATAAATTTTTATGATATATAGAAAGATTGAAAATTCCATTTATATATATATATATATATACATGTATCAAGAAAGATAAAATATTTTATTTCCATAATTTTATTTACAGTTCAGACTATTCATAGATACATTCCGATGAATAATGACTCTGGTTCAACGATCAAAACAGTTACAAAAAAAAAAAAAAAAAAAGCAAGCGGCTCACTAAAATAATTTCTAGCCTGATTAATGGAATTAAAAAGGTTAACAATTGTTATTTTTCAAATTTAGAGTTAATTTAGATTCTCTAGTAATTTGGATTTGAGTATTTTGGGTTAATTCGATTTATTTGTTAATATGAGGTGTTTTGAGTGAGACAGTTAAAATCGATATTTTGCCTTTATAAAATGTTCGTGTGTCTATCATGTGATAAGTGCTATACTATGACTTGTGAGAGAATGACAGTTTTGACCAAAACGATTGATCATATTATTATGAGAGACCATAATGATTGAAAAAAATATTTGAAATCATACAATACTTTTGCTTAAACATGAGAGACTAAATAAGTTAAAAGTCCAAAAAATAAAGATTTTTTTTCTTAAGAAAAAGGCTTCTAAAATTAATATTCTCTAGGTCCAGAATCAAAAATCTCATTTCCTAAATTAAGAAAACTTTTGCAAAAGTATGACCCATGAAAAATTATAGAAGAAGAAAAAAGAAAGGTCCTTGACTAGTTAAGTATTAATATTTTAGTCATAAGTCTTCAATCACTTTATATATCAAAACTTATTTTCAAATTAATATATACAAAATAAAAATAACTTAATTTTTTTAAAAAATATATTACCATTTTTTTAAAGCTTTTTTTAAAAATTTTTTTGTTTTTACATTCATCCCTTCCCTGATCCTCCCTATAACCTTCATCTCAAGGATTAATTGTGGAGTCCAACCTACCATCGGCATGTCTCAACTCCAGACCTTTCGATCCCAAATGTTGCTGCTTACCTCTAAGCTAGTAAGGCATAACAAATATATTGCCTTTTCATTTAGAAATGAATGTCTTCATTACCATGTTAAATTTCATTTACCGTAAAGGTTTAAACCAATAAAAATATATTGAATTTATTTACTTAACGAATCTATTCAAAGTGCATGTAAACTGATTCGGATGTTTTTTTTTAAAAAAAATATACTTTCTCCGTCCAAAATTGAAAGTCCTAATTTGATTTGCGTACATTTTAATAAAAAAGTTTAACGTAATTCGTTAACATATTGCATTATTAATTTTCTTAATAATATTTTTATGAATTTAGGAAATGAGACATTCAATTTCGAATTGTCCAAAATGAAATATAAAACATTCATTTCTGGACGGAGGAAGTATATATAAAAATGAATCTATTCAAACATATTTAGAACCGCACATTTTTGCTGGACTTTTTGTCCCACTACGTGTTGGATTATGAACCCAAAACTATACTTGGTGCCTAATGAAATAAGTCACTAATTTTTTTTCCAGTTAGTCCAAAATTTAAAAGAAATCTTTAAATATATTTTAAAAATAAATTATTGTTCAATAGTATATCTACTCATCTAAGAACATCGGGATTCAACCCTTACCTAACCTCTGGTCTTGCCCCCGCCCTCCAGTCCACCATGACATTTCCAATCGTATCATCTATTTCATTTTAAACAACTCGTTAAATTTTATTTTAAACTATTTTAATTCATAACGTTGATTTTCATTCTATTTTTTAAATAATTCAAATTTTTAAATATTTTTCAAGTTATAACGTAGGTCATTTACTTCTTGAAAAAGTCTCACTGATCATTTGATGTGAGATAAGTGTTTAGTTATTAAAATTTTAATGTGTACGTGCACTTGAGTATACATCGTGAATAAAATTAGAAGGAAAAATAATTGTAGAAGAAAAAGATATAAATATTTAAAACTAATGTTTATATATATATATATATAATAATGAAGTAATACTCATCAAACCTTACTAATTTATTGATAAACAACAATAATTGAATCGAAAGGTTTCGAGTTGAAAACATGATTTATTTTATACTAATTGGACTCAACCAATCTGTTATTCCACGTATCACCTATTAAATTCAGTACTCA
>JAOXNR010000032.1:12690858-12716916 GCA_028571225.1 Parsonsia alboflavescens | reverse complement strand
ACTTTGGGGTGATTTTTTAGTACAATCGTTTTCACACTATTTGTTTATTGGTGGAAATCAACCCGAATTCCACAACATATGGATGAATGGGGTGTGGAGCTTGAACGGAATTCCTCTCTGAATCCTCAAATAGACTCCTCACTTTCATGTAAACTCAGAGCCTTCGGTTGTTCCTGCATGGATCACTTTTCAAGACTTGCCATTACATCTGTATCGAAAGGAGATTCTCTACACCTTTGCCTCAGCAATTGGGAAGCCTTTACGAATGGATGCCCCAACAGCAAATATGATTCGCCCCAGTGTTGCTAGAGTTTGCATTGAACTAGACCTGATGAACACTCATCCGCAGCGCATTTGGATAGGACAAGAAGACGATAGTTTCTGGCAAACCACAAAAATCGAAGATGCTCCAAAGTATTGCTCTTAGTGCCTGAAGATTGGACATATTATTGGAGAATGCAGAATAAAGAATCCATCTTTGAAAATCAGGGAGGAATTGCTGCATAAACCAAAGGAACAGCCTCTACCAATGGAAGGGAACAACAGTACAGAATAAACAGCTTAACCCCTCAGGCGCAAATCCCATGGTGCGGAATCTATCAATCTGGAAAATGCAGGATCCCTCGGGTGCAAATAAAAAATCCAGAACTGATGATGGAAAAGCCCTGTTGAACACCTTTTGTAAAAGCCCTGAAGATTTACTCTTCCTAAAATCCCCTGTAGAGCAAAGACAGACGACCATGATCAACGATCCTCTTACTGCATATTTGGCTGACATTCAGGTTTTTAAACCCTCATTTTATCACCTGAAACATTCAATTATATCGAGCAGCGGGAGCTGGTTGCTGAATCGGGTGACCTGCAGGTAGAGCACATTACAGAGGACTCTCAATCCTATATAAAGGGGTACCAGAGACCTTAGTATCTGAGCAGCCGAGAGATGGTGACCCGGCAGATGGAAATCCAGGACATGAAACCTTGCCGGAATTGAATCGAGGTTATTTGGAAGCTTCAGAATCGGGGAGCCAGGATTCGATCAACCCAATGCGGCACACTGAAGGACATCAAAATATGAGAACTGAAGAAAGGAGTTTGGAAGTTAATCAAGAATGCTCTTCTTCTGTCCCACCACAAACAGTTAAGAAGGAACTGCAACTACCTCCCTCAAATTTTCAGACACGATTACAAGCAAGCACTCTTGCCCGACAAGCCACTTCCAGTCAAACACTATGATTAGAGGAATTATCTGGAATGTCAGAGGAATTGTGGGTGATTCGAGAAAATAATTTGGCTTTTGTAGCTATCTTGGAACCAATGGTGAATGAAAAACGACTGGGCCTTTTTTCTCAAAGACTGGGGTTTTCGGATTTTTTTGTCAATTGCAGCAACAAAATATGGGTTTTCTGGAACTCTCGGATGAATTTTCGAATTGAGGCTGACACACGGCAGTTTGTCTCTTGCAGTACTGCCGGGATTAATGGGGTAAAGTGTTATTTTTCTTTCATTTATGCTTCCTGCAATTATGTAGATAGATGAACCTTATGGTCTGATCTGAATGAATTTTCTGCTAAATTTAATGAACCTTTTGGGGGAGATTTTAATGTGGTAAGACCAGGGGAAGAATATTTGGGATGTGTTCCATCTCGCCTGCCCACTAGGGAATTTAACCATTTTATCAACGATTCGAATCTAATGGAATTCCCATTTCAAGGAAGTAAATTTATATGGTACAGATCCACATTTCCACCAATGTGGAAGAGGCTGGACAGAATTATGGCTAATTCTGATTGGAGTAATCAGAATTTCACTACTGCCATAGAGCATCTGCAGAGATTCCCTTCAGATCACACCCCTCTTTCTATCTCTCTTAAGGATAATATTGGAGGAGTTCCAAAGCAATTTCGTTATCAGAAGAAGTGGGTTAAAAAGGAAGGTTTTTATCAGCTAGTGGAAAGCTCATGGAATCAGCCAATAGAGGGCAATGGGCTGCAGAAGTTGGGATTTAAACTCAGTGCGTACATGGAATAAGGAGACATTCGGGCACCTGTCTTCCAACATCAAACAAGCGGAGGATGATCTTAAGATGAAGGAAGATATTTATGAGAGTGAGCCAAGTCTAGAAAATCGAGCAAGTATGAACAAGTCCAGGGCTGAGCTTGCCTTTCATCTTCATTGTAACTCTATTTTCTGGAAACAAAAATCAAAGAATAAGTGGCTAGAGGAAGGGGAACGTAATACTAAATACTTTTCTCAGCTATGGCACTCCAGAAAATCGAAACATCAGATACATAAAATTATAAATAGTGCTGGTGAGTTTTTGGAGAGCAAGGAGGATATTAAGGCTGCAGCTGTCCGCTTTTTTGAAGGCCTTTTGACAGCAGAAAAGGGTTGTGCACAAAATCCAGACATCATAGCCAAGGACATCCCTAGATGGATTTCAAAAGCTGATGATGAGTTTCTATCCAAATTACCAGATATGGAAGAGGTTCGGCAGGTTGTCTTTGATTTGGACAGTGATAGTGCTCCGGGTATCGATGGCTTCCCCGGTTCTTTCTACACCCATTTTTGGAATTTAATTACTGTAGATATTTTGCAAGCACTTAGGGATTTTTGGGCTGGTGCCTTTATGCCGCAACAACTATCTGCTACTCAAATTATTTTGATCCCAAAAATGGAAAATCCATCCACATTTGCTGATTTCCGCCCAATAAGCTTATGTAATTTTTCATCTAAGATTATTGGGAAAGTTCTTTCTGCTAGACTGGCTGGTCTTCTGCCGAAAATTATTTCTCCTAATCAATCTGGCTTTGTTGAAGATAGAAATATAGTAGAGAACGTGATGCTTGATTCCGATTTGGTTCATTCTCTTAACAAAAAATGTCTCGGAGGCAAATTGATTTTAAAATTGGACATGATGAAAGCATTTGATCAGGTTTCTTGGCAGTCCTTGTTTGTGGCATTGAGAAAATTTGGTTTTAGTAGTCATTTTATTAATTTGGTGAAGAATTGTCTTTGTTATAATAAATCTGTTATGGTTAATGGTGAAATATGTGGATTCTTTACTACTTCAAGAGGATTATGACAAGGAGATCCTCTTTCACCAGCTCCATTTATTATCTTGGTGGAGATCTTCTCCAGAGGTCTTAATACATTGTGTTGAAAGGTATGCTAGGAGAATTTGAAGCTGAGAGGAGATGATTTCCTATATCCCATCTTAGTTTTGCTGATGATGTAATCATTTTCATGAGAGGTTTAAAAAAGGATTTGAAGGTTTTGATGGAATTTCTGTGGTTTTATCAGGATTGGTCGGGTCAGAGGATAAATTTCCACAAAAGCTCTTTCTATATTAACAAAAAGGGAGACCAGCATAGAAGGAACTTAATCAAGCATATTACTGGTTGTGTCAACAAGGAACTTCCCTTGGTCTATTTGGGCTGTCCAATTTTTGCAGGAAGATAAAAAATCTGCTTCTTTGATAATATGGTGATGAAGATTAAGCAAAGGGTGGAAGGTTTGCAGAAGAAGTACTTGAGCATTGGTGGCCGATTTTTACTTATCAAATCTGTCCTCTCTTCAATGGTGACTCATTTGCTAGCTTGTGTTAATCCTCCAAAGCAAGTTTTGAAAGAGATAGAGAAAACTTTTGCTGCCTTTTTCTGGGGTTCGACAGATGGAACTCAGAACAAACATCGGTGTGCCTGGAATAAAATTAGCACTCCTATTGCGAATGGTGGTCTGGGGATTCATTCTTTATCTCAAATCATGCATGCATTCGAGGCAAAAGTTGTGGTGGAACTTGAGAACAAAGGATAATTTATGTTTCAATCATTTCAAATTAAAATATGAATTTGATGTTTCGAGTTCTTCATTTCACAGTGCTTCATCCTTCTGGTTTGAGAATCGGTTCCAAGAAGATGCCGATTCAGAACCCTCTACTTACCATTGCACAATGCCGATTAGATGGGGACTGGAATTGGGAGCTTTTACAGTCCATGCTTTCGGAAGCTTTGACAAGAAAGATTAAGGCTTCTGATATGATTTTCGATGGCAGCAAGGATAAACATATTTGGAAGCTAACAAATCATGGTCTATTCTCTACATCTTCGTGTCTGGAAAGCATGCAGGGAGACTCATCTCTGATAGATTTCTCTTCGAAATTCTGGCACAAAGAAATATTGGCCTCGTGGTCGATTTTCATGTGGATTTTACACAATCGTTTTCTCCCCATAGATGACATTAGGAAAAAGATTGGCTTCCAGTTTGCTTACAGGTGTCATTGCCTTAATGCTGAGGAAACAATTAATCATTCATTTGTACACTGTGCAATTGCTAACGTAGTATGGTTAAGATTTGTTCGGTGCTTTAATCTCGATATGGAACAGGTACCTTAGAAGATATGCTGCTGTATTGGGCGTCATTGATTCAGCAACATGGTGTCCTTGTCAGACTCCTGCCAATTTTAATCTGCAGGGTGATTTGGAAATCAAGGTGCAGATTTCTCTACGAGGGTACTCAAAGCACTTCTGGAAATATTATTGCTGCAACTGAAAATCAGCTTCTTGGACTACAACAGGTCTTTAATTTGCCAAAGGTGAGCATGCTTTTCGGTACATACCATCCTACCAAAAGCAAAAGTTTTGCTCGGATTGATTGGTTGCGGGAGGCTTATTCTGATTGTATAATCCTGAACGTTGATGGAGCCGCAAAGGTCACAGGGGAATCTTCTTTTGGGGGTGTGTCAGTGTGGGAAATGGCAGGTTCCAAGGAGCTTTCTTTGGATCGAAATGTCGGGGTTCAAACATAACAGCTGAAATTACAGCATTGGAGAAGGGGCTACAATTTTGTATCAACAATAATTGGCTTAATGTCCTTATTCAAATGGATTCAAAGCAGTTTGTAGAGATGGTTAATGACACAGTATCTTGCAACTGGAAGCATCTTATGCAAATGAGACGAATTGAAAGGCTTCTAGCTATTGGGGATTTTCAGATCTTTCATATTTACAGGGAAGCAAAACCAAGTGGCAGATTCTCTAACAAATGCAGGTTTACATTCCGATTACTCCGAAATTTATTTATTTTTGGAGTTACCTCCTCTTTCTAAAGGTCTTTGTAATTTAGATAGGCGTCGGGTATCTTCTTTCCGACTTATTTAGCTTTCTTCCTTACATGTCGCCCTGAAGGCTTTTAAGCCCCTCGCGTAACAAGTTTATTTTATCATTTATGAATATATATTCTATAAAAAAGAATAAGGAAAACGAAATGACAGGACACATTATTAAACAAAAAAATTTAAACATTGGAAATTGAGAAATTAGATTAAGAGTTTTTTTTAATTTACTTTGACACATTTCAAATAAATAGCTATTGCTCACCAAAATAAGCTAAAAGTGGATGAATAAAAAATTAGCAACTTCGAGACCAAATAAATGAAATTTTCTATAGCAGCAAGGTGATTTTTTTTTTCTTTTTTTTTTTGGGATCACTTTTATATGAAAAATAGTGTAAAAATATCGAATTTTAAGTTAGAAATAAAATCCCCTCATTTTTGGTCCAAATCGATCCCTTATTTTTATCTTGACAAATGCAAATCGATCCCTTATTTTGAAGACCTAATGGAATCCAAATGACTAAAAAATTTTGAACCACAAACCCACGTATAGGGGAAGAGAATAGTAGAATTTTCTCCATAATGAGCTCAGAAAATTTTGGTTAAAAAATCTGCATAAAATTAGTCAAAAATCACATCTTGCCAAAGGATTTCGGACCAAACTAGTTGATAAAGATTTTTGGACCATCAAACGTTCACTAAAAAGCTGAAAATTTTGAAATCAAAATTGACATATGCTTTGTAGATTTTATTAATACTTGAAAAACGTGAAAAATTTTCAAATCAAAATTGACATATGCTTTGTAGATTTTATTAATACTTGAAAAACGTGGAAAAATTAAGTGTGAAATCAAGATTATTGGCCAAAAACCATCTTTGCTTAACATGGAAAAAAAATGAGTTTGTTTTTGGCCAACTGAGTCTTTTTCAAGTTTTTTCCGGAAAAAAATTTATAACAAGCTCTCCTTCTAGAATGATAGTGTTATGATGGATTCATTTAAAAAGTCTATGATGGAGGAGTTTGAGATGACGGATCTCGGCTTAATGCACTATTATTTTGGGTTTTGAAGTGCATGAGTCAGCTGCAGGAACTTTTGTTTGCAAAAAGAGATATGTGCAGGAGATTTTGGGCAAATTTTAGATAAAGCATTGCAACTCGGTTCAATTGAAGCTATCAAAGGATCACGGTGGAAGGAAAGTAAGCAGTACCATGTGCAAGCAAATAGTGGGGAGTCTCATGTACTTAACAGCAACGAGGTCAAACCGAAAAACATCTTCCGGCTGCTAAGAGTTTTCTATGCTATTTGAAAGGGACTACCACTCTCGGTTTGTTTTGGAAGAAACGAGAAAGTTCAGATTAGCTTGGTTTCACTAACAGTGACTATACAGGTGATATGGAGGACCGAAAAAGCACTTTTGGCTATGTATTTAGGCTTGGTTCAACAGCTATCTCATGGTCTTCAAAGAAACAGCCCATAGTCACTCTTTCCACAACAGAAGAAGAATTTGTGGCTGCCACATTCAGTCCTTGTCAACCTATTTGGTTGAGGAAGGTTCTTGGTGAGCTTCAATTCAAACAACATGAAGCAACAATGATCTATTGTGACAACAGCTGAGCCATCAAATTGTCAAAGAATTCAGTCCAACCTGGGAGTAGCAAGCATATAGATGTGAAGTATCATTTTTTTAGGGATCTTACAAAGGATGGTGTGGTTGTTTTTGTGTTCTACAGAAGTGAAGATCAACTTGCTGATTTGTTCACCAAGCCGCTCAAAATTGTTGTGTTTCGGAAGCTCCTTAGAGTTTGTTCCAAGGATGCCCCAGATTAATTCTATTTATGCATTGAAACCGATTGTTTGCAGCATCAGTTTAAGGGAGGGCGTTGAAGTAGTCAAAGTGTCTGTTTTTCCATGATTTTAATAGTGGAATCGTTGACTCCTAGTCTTTAGGGAGTTCCTTATTTGTAAGAGTTGAATTAGGCATCTGTTAGGAGATAAAACTGGCAATTGCTACCCATGTTTTTAGTTAGTTTTGTTGTTGCTATTTTTCAGCTCTCATGTTTCTTTGTGGAGCTAATTTGTAGTCACTTTCGGCTTACTGGGTCAGTTATGTTCATTATGTTGTTTGCCTGTTTAATAGGTTTCGGGTTCTATTCAATAATATAGAGAGATTATAGCTGCAATCTGTCAGGATTTCTTCTCTGTTTTAGTTCAACAAGATAATGCATATTCTGGGAACACTCGTTTTTCTATCCCAAAACATGTTCGAGGATTACTTCATTTAGATAGGATTCAATTTCCTAATAATATTTGGTTCTTTTAGTAATTTATTTCAATTACCATTTGGTTCTACAACGTAAATCTCTATGTCCAATCTACTGCAATTTCTATTTTTGTTTAATAAACTGGTAAGGGTCTGTCAAACTCTCCACCATTACATGACCAAGAGAAGAGAAAAGGGAGGCCAGAAAAAAAAAAAGAAAAACCTAAATTCAAATATATTACATGACCAAGCACTGCTACTAGAAGTAGCTTATTCAAACAAATGGATTTAATACATAAAAGACCTAAAATTAAAATGGATAATGTTCAGCCCTTTCACAATATAATTAGCAAAGTCTAAATAGAGACTATATGTAACCTAACGGTGTCTGCACTAACCTAACCGCAATAGGACTCCGGACAGAATAAGTATCTCCTGATACCCATTCAAGGTATAAGTAAATATTATTGTTATTGTCAAGAATATCATCATCAGTTCTTATGCCATTAATGAGACTGAAGGCAACTGTGTATGTCAGTTTTTCATTCAGTCGGGAGAATTGTAAGATTCTTGGCCTCACCTTTACACCAACACCTAGTGGCGGAACAACCTCAACCTCGTAAATTGACTCAGCGGTGCCAACATTGGTGACAGTTCTTGTATATGTCTGAAGCTCATTTGATCCAAATGTACTGGAGAACGAAGGATAATTCAATTGTGCCTCCGGCATACTCGTAGCACAACTGACCTTCTCCTCTACGATTAGCTCGATCTGTTGTTCCGTGTAACCTAAACCACACAAGTGAGGTACGTAATCATGATTTGATTCCATGTCATACACTAGCCCTGGATAGCTAGCTTTAGCGGGATTCACGTGGCCTGAACCGGTGGAATAAGGATCTGCGGGAAGGCCGGATTGGTCCATTATCAATTTTTGGTCGCGATTCGTAACATCAGCAGTTGTCATGATGGCAGATTTGATAGCAGCAGGAGATAAAATCTGGATGAACAGTTTTGAGCGGTGCCGCTGTTCTGCTGAGATGTGGGCAAGCCATTGATTGAAACAGAAACGATATTTACACCATCATCAATGTAGATATCCATAGCTGCCAAGATTTTGCTCTCGGGACACTTCCTACGGAAACACACTTTGTACATTGCCAAATGAGCGATAGGGGCGGTGTTGTTTCTTTGGCAAAAGTCCCACATTGTTTTGCTAAAGGAAAAAATCTGAGGAGTTTTGTCTATAAAAAGACTTTTTCCCCTCCCTTTGTAATCATCCAATCAACATCCAAAAATTGTATCCTCTCCTATTTTTTGGTAATTTCTTCTCTCATTGTAATATTTCTTCAATGAGAGAAATATTATTTTTGTAGTGTCCGAGGACGTAGGCATAATTGGCCGAACCTCGTTAAATTCTAGTATTCTCTTTTATGTTTCCAGTGTGTCCCTCCACGCTTTCCTGAGAATTTACTTAATTTGTTATTGGTGGAAATTAACCCGAATTCCACAACAATTGGTATCGGAGCCCCAGGTTTATTTTAGTATGCTCTGTGGTTGCTGCTTAGACTCATCATTCACATAAGAAAAAATTTTCTTGGGCTAGTTGGCATTCCGCATTGACAGCTATTAAAACAAATTTGTAGCAGAAATGGCAGACAACATAAAAACATCCACACAGGTTCTTCATCTTCGTTTTTGGGAAGAATTGCTATGACAAGTGCTAAACTTATGGTGGAGACTTTTGATGGCACCGGCTATTTCGGCATGTGGCAAAGTGAGCTTCTAGACGCTCTTTTTCGGGAAGGCCTCGACATTGCCATTGAAGAAGAGAAACCAAATGATCTTGAGGAGAAAGATTGGAAGACGATAAATAGACTGGCATGTGGTACAATTCGATCGTGTCTTTCTAGGGAGCAGAAGTATTCATTTTCTAAAGAAACTTCTACAAGCAAATTGTGGAAGGCAATGGAGGAGAAATTCTTGAAGAAAAGTAGTCAAAACAAGCTCTATATGAAAAAGAGATTGTTTTGCTTTAACTATGTTCCTGGTACCACTTTGAATGATTACATTACTAGCTTTAATCAGTTGGTAACTATTTTGATGAATATGGACGTCACTTTTAATGATGAAGATCTGGCTCTGATGTTGGTAGGATCACTTCCTAATGAGTTTGAGCATCTTGAAACTACTCTATTTCATGGGAAGGTTGCGGTGTCTCTAAAGGAAGTAACTGCTGTCTTGTACAGGTACGGATTGCGAAAGAAAGAAAAGCAAGAAAATACAAGTGTGGAAGCAAAAGCTCTTGTTGTTAGAGGAAGTTCGCAGAGTCAAAATAAAGGAAAGAGAGGAAGATCAAAGTCAAAGTCCAGTCCAGGGAAAGATGGATGTGCCTTTTGTAGAGAAAAAGGGCACTGGAAGAAAGACTGTCCTAAGCTAAAGAATAAAGGCAAACCTAGAAAAGAAAGGCTATCTCAGATGCAAATATAGTTGAGTATGATGATGCAGATTCAAACCTATCAATTGCAACTACACCATCAACTAGCAATTCTAGTTCATGGTTGCTAGATTCAGCTTGTAGCCACCACTTGACGCCCAATCAAGAATGGTTCTTTGAATTTCAAGAACAAAAGGGTGGAGTGGTCTACACAGCAAATAATGTCCCTCTTATCACGCATTGGATTGGTTCAATTCGCTTGAGGAATTAGGATGGATCAATCAGGACCTTAACAGGTGTTCACTATGTACCGGATTTAATGAAAAATTTCATCTCTGTGGGAACCTTAGAATCAAAAGGTTTCGATGTAAGGGCGAAAGATAGGAAAATAAGGATCATCTCCTGTGCACTTGTGATAATGAAGGGAATTTGGAAAAGTAATAATGTGTATTACTTTCTAGGTACTACAATTGTTGGGACAACAATAGCTACAGCTTCTACTAATGATCAAGAGTTAGAAGAAACCAGGTTATGGCATATGCGCTTAGTGCATGCTGGTGAAAAATCCTTGAAATTATTGATAGATCAAGGATTGTTGAAAGAAGCACAGGCTTGCAAATTGAATTTATGTGAGCATTGCATCAAAGGGAAGAAGACAAGAGTGAAATTTGGTACAACAATCCATAATACTGAGGGTATTCTGGATTATGTTCATTCAGATGTATGGGGGCCTTCAAAAATAGCTTCACTGGGAGGAAAACACTATTATGTCACCTTTGTTAATGATTTTTCCTGGAGAGTTTGGGTGTATACAATGAAAACAAAGGATGAGGTGCTAGGCATATTCTTTAAATGGAAAAGGATGGTGGAGACGAAAGTAGGTAGAAAAGTCAAACATCTCCGTACAGACAATGGTGGAGAATTCAAAAATGATCCATTTTTAAAAGTTTGTGAAGATGAAGGTATTGTTAGACACTTCACCGTTAGAAATACACCACAACAGAATGGGGTGGCAGAGCGTATGAACCGGACACTGCTGGAGAAGGTTCGGTGTATGTTGTCCAATGCTGGGTTGGGCAAAGAATTTTGGGCTGAGGCTTTAGTATATACTTGTCATCTTGTAAATCGTTTACCATCGACTGCTATTGATCGTAAAACGCCACTGGAGAAATGGTTTGGAAAACCTGCTACAGATTATGATTCCTTACATGTGTTTGGAGCCACTGCATGTTACCATGTTAAGAAGTCAAAACTAGATCCATGAGCAAAGAAGGCAATCTTTATAGGGATCACCTCTAGAATGAAAGGCTATTGTCTTTGGTGTCCAGAAACAAAGAAAGTAATCTTCAATAGGGATGTTACCTTTGATGAATCTACCATGTTGAGAAAGGTGACTTCCAAAGATATGAAGTAGACAGATGGTACTCCCAAATAGGTGGAGTTTGAAGGTACTAGAATTGTCCAAATCAATACAAAAATACTCTTCATATCGAATGGGACAGAAAGGTTGATCGTTTGGTCTGAGACCTTGTCAAGATAGTGAGAGGTGAAACTTCTTTCTTTTCCTTGGTTTAGCAATAGAGGTAGGCTCGATCCTTGTCGGTCCATCTACTAGCAAAACAACCTCCAATTGAATCTCCTTTGCAGATTCCCCTGTTGCCAATCTTTTAGTTTGTTCAAAATTGCTCACAAATCCCAAATTGTTTCTGTAACCCTCAATCTAGGTGTATAGTTGATCAGCATGCGTCTCAAATTCAAGGATCAGGCCTGCTGAGTTTGGGACTGTAGCTCCATTGACTCTTGGCTAAGTAAACAAACTGGTATTCCCTTTACTCTATTCATCAGCTTGGCCTGTTTGTCTATCTATTCCTTCTGCAATCTCCTTGGAATTACCCCAATTCAGTACTGGCGTTAGTTTGAATTTGTTTGGTGAAATAATTTTTGCTTCGGCCAAAGATATCGCTAAAGGATCATTTGAAATTGTCCTTTTTCGAACTATAGGTGATGTAATGACCATCAGTTCCTCTGGGGAGTCACAGTAGTTGCTTAATAACGAAGGTGATGGTGTTGAAGTTTGAGGCCCTGCAACATATTGTCACTTGAGAACATCTTTAACTCTTCAAACCGAAAGATTGCGCACCAAGGGGTTATGATTTTTCTCCATTACTCTGCTCTCCTTTGTCTTCTATAAATCTGTTTTTGTTCTGATCACTATACACACGATCCTTGAAGCTAGGATTTGTGATTCTACAATCCACAACCTCATGCCCTATCTTTTGCCAATGAGAACACTATCGTGGTGCATCTTCCAAATGGATTGGCTGCTAGAAACCCTAGTCTATCTAACCTATCCGAATTCACCAAGGTTGTTTTTTCTGTAAATCAAGTTCTACGCAAACCCTAGCCACACTTGGGCGAGTTATGTTAGTAGTAGGATTATCTATCTTCAGCAGTTTCCCAAAAACCAATGCTAAAGCATGAAGCATCTCCTCTTGTTTAGATGAATCGAAAGGTCTGGGAAGCTGTTCCAGGCTAGAACTACTGAGGGCTCTATTTTTACGGGAAAATTTGGTGTCCATTTTAGGATCCTGATGGGTATTTCGTTCAAACTCCAAACTCCTTTGACCATAACTGACAATAGTCCTCTTCCAAATGCAATGTAATCAATATGTGCCTGTTATCCATTAATCCAATAGTAAATTCTCCCTTCAATCCAATTGTTCTAAATTCTTTGCGAATGACCTCAATCGATGGTTTGCCATGAGAAAATTTTCCCACCAAGGCATGTTGAATGGCTGTGAGAGACGATCCACATCTTCTTTGTTGAAAAGGAAAGCAAGTTTGCCCTTGTATTCCTGTGGTTTCTTCACTGGGAATGCGGCTTGTTGCTGCTGCTCTTGAAACAATTCCGCAAACGATTTCCTTTTTTTTTTTTTTTTTTTTTTTTTTTTTTTGTAAAACCGTCCAAAGATGGGGGGTTAGGCGTAGACCCCTACCCGTTTATTTGAAGTGAAAATAGGGCCAAGGCCATACAAAGCGTGAAGAAAAGAAGAACTTCCAAGCTAGCTAAAGGATGAGTCTAGAGAATGTTTCATCCAACATGGGTAGATCATGTGCCTTGTTGATATGGTAAAGTTGCCAATTAATCTTGAGGATGATCTTCCTACTGCTACTGAGGACTTCAGAATAGACTGAAGCACATCGAGCGACCCAAATCTCATGGCAGCTCACGGATAGGAGGAGCTTCGCTAGGCTGCCTAGACGCCGAGCGTGCATATTCCAGCCAGTGTTGCTGATGAGCCCAAACATTCACGGCCAGTTGGCAATCCCCAAATAGGTGTTCAATAGTCTCTTCTGATTGCCCACAATGGCAACGAGATGCAAGCAGGAATCCCAACCGAGAACGGATGTCATCCGTTGCCAAAAAGTTCTTTCATAATTTCCACATGAAAATTGACCAAGAGAGTGGTATTTGCTGATGGAAAAAGTGATTCTGTCTGCTGTCGCTTAGTTCCTCCTCCTCTAAAGCCGAAATACACTCCGAAATATTAAAGCGACCATGGGAAGACAAGTTCCAAATGTAGCCGCCTGTTTCCTGAACAATGAGAGGTTCAGCCCATTCCCGTGCCTGCAACATTCTCTTCCATATCCTTGAACCATCAGCAATCGGCTCCATACTGAGCTGAAAACCGTATTTCATTTTCAGGTATCGAGCCCACAATGAGGTAGATGATCGAAACTTCCACCAAAGTTTAAAGCCGTAAGCCCTTATAATTCATTGGAGTGATGAGATCGCAAGTACTTCTCTGTCATATGGTTGGGAGATGAGACTCCATGCGCACCAGTGCCTATTGCTTCCAAACTCCGAATGGCCCCAGAAAAAGTTGGCAAATTGCCGCTCCACCTCCCGAATAATTTGCTGTGGAGGATTTGAGACTGCCAATAAATAGGTCGATATTGCAGAAAGAACATGCTTAATAAGTGTCAACTTTCCCCCAGGTGATAGGTATTTCTTCTGCCATCCATTAATGCGATCTTTGCTCTACCGGGAAAGATGGGACAGCCTAGATAGACCATTGGCGGCCGCTGAATTACACAACCAGTAATCTCTCGTAGCTGTGTCTGACGTTGCATGGAAGTATGAGCTGACAGAAACATAGAACTCTTGTGGAAGTTAACTTTCTGCCCCGAGCAATCCTGATAGAAGGCAAGGAAATCTCTACATTTCCGGAGGCCCCTTTTCAGCCCTCGTGTGAAAATAATGATGTCATCTGCAAAACTCAAATGAGAGACTGGCAGACTAATGCGATCTGTTATAAAGTCCCCCATTTCGCCGTTATACAAGATTTGATTCAGCCCCCGAGAGAGAACTTCCGCAGCTAGGATAAAAAGAGTTGGAGATAAAGGGTCCCCTTGACGAACCCCTCTCGATGAGGAAAAGAAACCATATAGCTTGCCATTGATTGTGACGGAGAACTTATTGAATGCCAAACAATTAAAGATGAGATTCAAAAGGTGGTTGCTGAAACCAAATTTTCGTAGTACCTCCAAAAGAAAAGACCACCTAACTCTGTCGAAAGCTTTTCAGCATATCAAGTTTGAGGATCATATTCGCCCCCACGCACCTCTTGTTCAAAGAGTGAATTAGTTCGGAAGCGAGCAGAATATTCTCGGAAATGTTCCGACCCTTCACAAAGGACCATGATTCGAGCAAATTAGGTCAGGCAGTACCTCGGGAAGACGCAATGCGATTACCTTCCCAATGACCTTGGATGAAAAGTTACATAAACTAATAGGCTTGAAGTCTGCGAATGTCTCCGGATTGTCTCTTTTTGGGACGAGAACAATCTGTGTGGCAGTGAATTGCTGAGGCATGCGTACCCCGGACCAGAAATCCTGGACTGCTTGTACCACTTCTGGCTGAATGAGCTCCCAAAAGGTCGTGAAGAATCACCCTGGAAAGCCATCCACACCAGCTACACTGTCCCCATCTAAACTGAAGACTGCCGTGTGAACTTCCTCCAAACTTGGCAGCGACGAAAGCTTCTTGTTGATCTCACGGGTGATCTGTTTTGGAATGGCAGATGTGAAGAGCCGAGGGTCTTGCTGACAAATCGTTTTATCAGTAAGCAGCTCAGTGAAATATCTCACTGCTTCCTGCTCTATGTTTGGGCTGTCCGTCAGCCAATTTCCTTCTGAATCCTTGATCTTGTGAATCTGCAACGCTGTTTTCCTGGTATGCCAAAAACTAGAGAAATACGCTGTGTTCCCTTCCCCTTCCTGGAGCCATTTGACCCTGGATTTCTGACGCCAAAAAATCTCCTGATTCTTTAGATGGTAAGCCAGTTCTGCACGTGCTTTGTGAAGGGCCTCTCGATTGGCTTTTGTGGTTTCCGCCATATACCTTTCCTCGAGTGTTGTGACCTGATATTCTGCATGCTGAATGTTGGTTTTGACATTGCCAAAAGAGACTTTATTCCATTCTCGAAGTACTGCCTTTAGTCGGCACAACTTCCCGGCCAGTAGTTGCATCCCATTGCCATATAGAGGTTACTGCCAAGATTGTTCCACCACTCCTTGAAAATCCTTGTGATGAGTCCACATGCATTGGAAGCGGAAATTCCGAGCACCAGAAATTTCTACCACCTCGGTAGAAAGTAGTAGCGGACAGTGATCGGATGGGAATCGGGGAAGATGTTCCACTTTCGTGCTGTGAAATGCCCTTTGCCAGCTTTCGTTGACTAGTAGTCGGTCCAGTCTGCGCCATAACGGGGGGTAGGTATTTCTGTACCATGTATAACAGCTACCAAGATATGGCAAATCCAAAAAGCTGCAGTGCTCCAAACAATCATTGAATTCCCGGACAGGCCCTAGTGATGGGGAAGTGCCTAGGCATTCATCTAGCCGTCGAACCACATTAAAATCTCCACCCACCAGCCATGGCCCTGAAATTATTGCTGAAACTTCAGCCATCTCTGTCCATAGCGATCTGCCATCTATGTGGTTGCAAGCCGCATAAACAAAGGACATTACGCACGCTTCCGCAATCCCTAGAAACTGCTCGATTTTACAAGAGACCGTTTGGGTAGAATCCTGCATCACAGAGACCTGCAACTCCGAACACCAAAACAACCAGATTTTCCCATTCAAATTGGAATGGGAGTTAGGCAACTGAAGCTTGTAGGCATAAGAGGAAAGCTTAGAAGGACACACCATAGGTTCTAACACTGCCACTAATTGTGTCTTGTACTGTACGACATGAGATTTTAGTTTTTCCAGAGAAGCGGATTCCCCGTAAATTCCAAATTAAAACATTCTTCATATCGGTTGACTGATGGATGGGCTACG
Source organism: Parsonsia alboflavescens (assembly GCA_028571225.1). Classification (NCBI taxonomy): domain Eukaryota; kingdom Viridiplantae; phylum Streptophyta; class Magnoliopsida; order Gentianales; family Apocynaceae; genus Parsonsia; species Parsonsia alboflavescens. The sequence continues at coordinate 12,700,760 of JAOXNR010000032.1, read as the reverse complement.
ACGAGATTGTTGTCTTGTGACAACTCTTGAGGAGGGAATTTCCTTTTTCTATACAAACTCCTTAGGTGGTGTAGAGTGTGCTTCACTGTTGCATGGCATTTCCTCCAGGAGGTACCCGCGTATCGGATTCATGGTAGTTTGGGCAGACGAGGGGTCAGCAGACGAGCTTGACCGGTCATCCCTTGGGAGCTCAAAGTCACAATCAGCTGGTGGAGCATCAACCTGTTCTGCGGGTGCTACGGTCTGCTGATCACTTTCAAGTTGTGCCATGCTGTCCGTGACTGGTTCCAACTGGTCCTTGGGCCGTTGATCTGAGTTATCTTGCATTGTCTTCGGTGAGCATGGCATACAATTTATTATCCCGCTTGAGTGTGTGGCTGGTGAGCTGCTCGTTGCTTGTGCTTCATCATTTCCACTGTCGGCCATAGATGCCCCATTAGCTGAGGTTGTGCGAATTTTTCTCCTGTGAACATGTATTTTTGTGGTCCTTGCTGTCACATTTTGTTTTGCATTGGTGGGTACCTTTCCCTTTTTCTTTTTGTTTGGCAGCCGTGTGCTGGCCACTACATGGGCTCGTGTGTGGCTCCTCATGACAGCTTGGTGCACCCACAATGCCACCCACTTGGGGAGCATTTGAGTGCTGGCCATTTCCTGCTTTTTTCCTTTAATTTTCAGGCTGTTCTTGTCGGCTTGTGTGGGTTGGGAGTGCTCTGACTTTTGTGCCGCATGAAGTGCTTGCGTGTGCTGTTTTGTTTGTTTCTGTTAGTGGGTTGTGGTCTGGTTTCCGGGTTTTGTTTGGTGCTGTTCGTTCCAGGTCGAGGCTGAGATCGACGGTGGCTTGCTGTGAGATTCCAGGTGGTCTGTGGCCCTCCAGTTCAGTTGGATCAGCCGCTGCTACTGGCTGAAGGGCTGGGTGTTCCGGTGCCTCCGCATGACCGGATGGTGGACCCTCAATGGTAGCAACGTGGATATCACTTGATTGCTGGATCTTGTGAAGCAGTGCTGCTGTTCGTTGTTCCTTTTCAGCCAACTTAGGGCTATCGACTTGGAGATTGCTTGGCTGTGAGTGTACAGGTTGATCGCTGCCCTCAATTCCGAGTGTCTCTACCGCTGTCGGTGGCGGAGTCGAGACGTCCATGGCCTTCCAAACTTTCGAGCCCGGTATTTTGTCATTTCGATGTCTTCGCCCTGAATTCGGGGTTTTTCATAGGGCACGATTGTGGAGAGTGGCTGATCTTTTTACAATAGGTACAGTAGCACTGCTTGTGCTCGTAGGTGATTAGCTGCCAAAACCCCGTGTTTTCTTTGCTGATCCAAATTCGAGTTGGGGGGGTTTGTATTAGATCAATTTCGACGCAGACGCAAGCAACACTTGGTCGAGACATGTTCACTGTGGGGGCATCAATTCTGAGCGGTTTTCCCACAACAGAAGCAAATGAGTGCAGTACCTCTTTTCTGAAGAAGTGTATAGGCAGGTCAGGGAATGAGATCCATGCCGGAACTGTCGATGGCTCTCTCCTTCACATGGAAGTGAGGAGTCCATTTTAACACCCGCGTCGGAATGCCGTTTAACATCCATACTCCTTTTAGCCAGAGACAGCAGTAATCTTCTTCATGGGAGACTCGGATGAGGATGTGTCTTGCATCTAACAACCCGATTGTGCAGCTGCCTTTAAGTCCAATCGTCAAGAATGCTTTTCGGATGTTGTCAGGAGGAGGCTTCCCGTACAAAAATTTCCCAACTAGAGAGAGTTTGAAAGGGGCGGAAAGGGTGGCAACTTCCTCCTTGGAGAAGAAGAAAGCTTGTTCACCTTTAAATTGTTGTGAGACCTTCCGCGGGGCAATTGTTTGAGTTTCATCGGAATTGCTAGTTTGTCCCTTGAACAGAGAAGAGAATGAACCCTTTCCCCATGGGGGAGCAGGGGTCGGTGGGTTGGAAGTGCCTGGAGGCACGGCGGCCACCATCGTGCGTGATGGCGAATGTTTTGAGAGCATTTTTAGTGAGAGCGTTTTTGGTCGTACATGCAAATGATTTCCTTGCCCAAGGATTAGGTCTGTCCTCTGGCGGCTGATCCATTGGTGGTGGCTCCGTCATACAAGTGATGTCAAGAAGTTTACTCTATCTCCAACTCCAGAGAGAAAAAGATGGGTTTTCACCAATTTATATATATTTTTTTTTTTTTACATCCAAATGCAAAATAGTTGAACAGTAGTCTTTGATATATGTTGGAGGATTTACAAATTCAACAAAATACTCAATTGGACATCACCTTATCTTATGAGTGTATAAAAAAATGGTCAAAGTCCACAACAAAAGAACGGGAAAAAAGAAGGTTAGAAATTTTAAACACTGTAGGATCAACATTAATGGATTGATAATTAGGAAAAATGTAAGAGTTTTGGGGTAGATAAGTTTTGTATTTTTTGTCCCCTTTAAGACACCTCACTGACTAGAATGACGAGTGCCCAGACTATGGATGTCAATTCAAGTAGGTCAAAACAATTAATAAAAGAATTATTAATGTTACGCTAAGGTTTGATTTTGACACTTAACACACAATCAATCTCGATGCACAAAATAGAAACAATATTAATTTTTAATAGAGAGAAAAAGGAAAAGAAAAGAGGGCAAAGTTACATAGATCTTGAGATAACTAAGAAAATAGAAAAATTTTGATTGTAGGTGTAAGTAAAATAAATGTCAGAAAGCATTTATTATGTCATTTTCGTTTATCGAAAGAAGTTGGAGTTAAAAAAATATTTAAGGATACAACATAGTAAGTCATTTACTATCGAACAACAGGTATGTTGGAAGTCGAAGCTGTCACCAAAATAGCAGCTGAATTAGAAGCTCTACAAAAGAAAGTAACAATTCTTTCAGGTTCTTCTAACAATTCTCCTACTTTAGCTGTCTGTGAAATCTATTATGATAGTCATAATAGTTTCCACTGTCCTAATAATTCTGAAGGAGTCAATTTTGTGATTAATAGGTAAAATAATCCTTATTCTAATACATATAATATTAGTCAGAGAAATTATCATAATTTTTCTAGGAATAACAACTTTAATAATTCTTTTCAGAGAAGACAAGCTACTCCTCCCAGATTCCAAAGACAACAGCCACGCCACAAGAACAACCAGTGGCAAAGAAGGCAGGTATGGAGGATTTGTTATAGCAATATATGATATCATCTGAGGCACCTTTGTAGGTTCTAGAACAACAAATGTGTCAACTCTTTCAAATGGAAAACAGACCTCCAAGAATAAATCTCCTTCTGATTATAAGAAAAACAATTCCAAGTGGAGATCTGGATTTAAAAGATAATGATGTATCTATGAATCAAAAGGGACCATTTCAAGTTGAGAAAGAAGTTGAAAAGAAGCCAATTGCTGAAAAATCATCAAAGGAGAAACTCAATCCCGAGTATCCACCTCCACCATTCCCTAAAAGGCTACAAATGCAAAAGATAGAAAAGAAATTTGAGAAGTTTCTATAGGTGTTTAAGAAACTTTCAATGAACATTTCTTTTGCAGAAACCTTAGAACCTAGCTGTGAAGTTCATGAAGGACATTCTATCCAAAGAAGAAGGCTAGGAGTATAAAATAGTGGCACTTACGGAGCAATATAGTGCAATCTCTCAAAGGAAGCTGGCACCTAAGCTTAAGGACCCAAGGAGTTTTACTATTCCTGTTGCTATTGGTTCTCAATGTTCTAGTAAAGCTCTTTGTGATTTAGGTGCTAGTATTAACCTTATGCCTTTGTCTATTCCAGAAAAGATAGTTTTGGGAGAAATTAGACCTACTTCAGTCATTCTACAAATGGCAGATCGAACATTGAATTATCCAAAAGGAATGATTGAAGACTTTCTCATCAAGTTAGATAAATTTATTCTCTCTACAAATTTCATCATTCTTGACATAGAGGAGGATAAAGGAGTCCAAGAGATTTTGGGACAGCCTTTCGTAGCTACCCGAAGAACATTAATTGATGTTCAAGCTGACTATGAGGGTAAATGATCAACAGGTAACCTTTAATATCTATTTTTCTTAGAAATAGCATGACAACTTTGAAAATTGTTGTTCCTCTAGTTCTTTGAATAAGGTTATCTATGAATCTTTTGAGAATACTCAAAAAGTGGATTCTTTGGAAACTATTTTAGTTGCTAAAAATGAAAGGGACAATGAGCAATTTAAGGAAATTATCAAAAATCTTGATTCCACCCTGAAGATGAACAAAAAATCACTGCAATTTGAATCATTGGGACTTCAACTTAGGAGCACAAAGAATTTAGAGTCATCCATTGAGGAGCCACCAATATTAAAGTTGAAACCACTACCTTCCCACTTGAAGTATGAATATCTAGGTAAGAATTCTACAATTCTTATTATTATTTCATCTTCACCAACCATTGTGCATGAAGAGACATTACTTCAAGGTCTAAGGGTACACAAGAAGATGATTGGATGGACCATTGCTAACATGCATGGAATACATCCAACCTTTTGCATGCATAAGATTAGGTTGGAAGAGAATTAAAAGCCTTCGGTGGAAAATCAACGTCGACTCAATCCAATCATGAAGGAAGTGATGAAGAAAGAAATCATCAAATGGCTTGATGCAAGTATTTTCTATCCTATTTCTTATGGTGAATGGGTAAGTCCTATTCATTGTGTGACTAAAAATAGAGGTATGACTATGGTAGTTAATGATAAGAATGAGTTTTTTCCTACTAGAACTATTACAAGTTGGAAAGTTTGCATTGATTAGAGACAATTGAATAATGCAACTTGCAAAGATCACTTTCCTCTGATTTTATTGATCAGCTGTTGGATAGGATGGCAGGAAAACTTTTTTATTGTTTTCTTGATGGTTATTTAGGTTATAATGAAATAGCCATTGTACTGAAAGATCAAGAAAAGACCACTTTTACATTTCCATATGGTACTTTTGCATTTCGTAGAATGCCTTTTGGGTAATGTTACACACCTGACACCTTTCAAAGTTGCATGATGGCTATTTTTATTGATTTATTTGAAAATTGCATGGACGTCTTTATGGATGATTTTTCTATTTTTGGTGATTCTTTTGATATTGTTTGCATAATTTAGCTTTGGTTTTGAACAAGTGTAAGAAACTAACCTTGTCCTTAATTGGAAGAAATGTCACTTTATAGTTATAGAAGGAGTTGTTCTTTTATATATCTAGCTTAAGAAAAAGGTTTAGAGGTTGACAGACTAAAGATTGAGACCATTGAAAAGCCCCCACCTCCAGCAAATGTCAAAACAATCCAAATTTTTCTAGGATATATTGGATTCTATTGGAGGTTCAACAAAGATTTCTTGAAGATTCCCAAACCTCTTTGCAACTTATAGTGAAAGGATGTAAAGTTCATATTCGATGAGGAGTGCTTCACTACCTCATTAAATTGAGAAAGAAGTTAGTTTCTGCTCCTATTAATACTGTTCCTGATTGGACTCTTCCATTTGAACTAATGTCTGATGCAAGTGATTATGCAATTGGAGCTGCACTTGATCAAGAAAAGGTAAAATCTTTCATTCTATTTACTATGCTAGTAATGAAGCTCGAGTTAATTACACTATTATTGAAAAAGAATTACTAGCTATTGTATTTGCTTTTGATAAGTCTATATTTTATTTAGTAAGAACCAAAGTTATTGTTTACACTAATCATCCTGCTATCAAATATTTTCTTGAAAAGAAATATGTCATACCTAGTTGATAAGATGGATTTTATTGCTCCAAGAATTTGATCTTGAAATAAGAGACGGGAAAGGAATGGAGAATAAGGTAGTTGAGCACTTATCTCTACATAAGAAGCATGAGCAAGAGGATTTGTCCGTGCAGATATATGATGATTTTCTTGATGAGAAAGTTCTAGGTGTTTCTACGGTAAGAACTCCTTAGTATGATGACACTATTAATTACATTGTGTGTTAACAATTCCCTCCTGATTTGAATTACCAACAAAAGAAGAGGTTCCTACACAATGTCAAGTTTTATTATTGGGAGGAACCAGTCCTCTTGAAACAATGAGTGGATCAAGTCATAAGAAAGTGTGTTCCAGAAATTGAGATGGAGAGAATCTTGATGCATTGCCGTTCTTCTACATATGGGGGCCATCATGGAGGAGAAAGAACTGTTACAAAAGTACTTGAATAAGATTTGTAATGGCCTAATTTATTTAAAGATGCTCATACCTTCGTTTCTCATTGTGATAGGTATCAAAGGATAGGAAATATCTCTAGAAGTAATCAGATTCCGCTTAACAACATCCAAGAAGTTGAGCTATTTGATGTATGGGGCATTGATTTTGTGGGACCATTCCCATCATCCTTTTTGGAAGAAATACATCCTTGTGGCTGTAGATTATGTGGCGAAATGGGTTGAAGTCGAAGCATATGACACCAATGGTGCCAATGTGGTTCTAAGATTTCTAAAGAAGACCATCTTTAGTTGTTTTGGTACTCCAAGAGCAATATAAGCAATGAAGGTATGCATTTTGTAATAAATAGTTCTCTCCACTTTTGGCTAGGTATGGAGTTACTCATAAGGTGGCATTGGCCTATCATCGTCAAAGTAATGGCCAACACAGAGGTGCCCAATAGAGAAATCAAGACAATCCTTGAGAAGACGATAGGCCCTTCAAGGAAGGATTGATCGAGGAGACTTGATGATGCACTTTGGGCTTATCGAACAGCTTATAAGACCCTTATTGGAATGACACCTTATTGACTTGCTTTTGGAAAAGATTGTCATCTACTTGTGGAATTGGAGCATAAAGCCTTATGGGCAATCAAGAAGCTTAATTTGGTCCTACATAAAGCTGGAGAAAGAAGGATGCTTCATTTGAATGAGTTGGAATAATTTCGAACAAAAGCACATGAGAATGCCAAGCTTTGCAAAGAGTCAACAAAGAAGTGGCATGACAAACGTATACTTGTTCTAGAATTGAAACCAGGTCAGTTAGTAATTTTTTTAACTCATGTTTGAAGTTGTTTCCATGAAAGCTTAAATCAAGACGGTTAGGACGATTTCGAGTAACAGAGGTATTCCAATATGGAGCTGTGGAAGTTCAAGATGAGAAAACTGGGGTTAAATTTTAAAAACGAACCTATCCTTTTCCTAAAAAAAATTATAAAATGAAGTACTTTTCTCAGGTTGCCTCCCAAGAAGCGCCTTTGATTAAAGTCATTGGCTTGACGTCATTTTAGCTCAATTGACGTCTCCAAGTTCCATGTTTTCCACGAAACGATTGAATACTCCTCCAAGCTCAATTGACATCTCCAAGTGGCCACACCAATCACTGTGTCAGTTATTCTCTTGAATTCACATCGACTAGCTGTTTTCACTTGTTGAAAGCTATATCTATACAAGTGTTGTTCGCCGGCAGCAGTGACAAAACTAGTCACCAAGCCAGTCATTCTCTGCAAAGTAGGAAACTCGTTTAATCTTTCACTAATCCACGCCTCCATTGCAGTAGTCCATTCCACCGACGCCAATTGAATCCCAAAACAAGCCTGTCCGATTTCTTTGTTTTTAATTTTTTTTTAAATTGTATCATTTTCTCTTTCTTTCTTATTCTTTATTTCTTTTGTTTCTTCTTTTCTCCCAACTGCAAATTTCTTGATTGTTCTTCAAATCCTCTTTAAAATTCTTCGATTTTCACTCAAATTTCTCTCAAATCTTCATTCTAAAACACAAACCTATTACTTCCACAACCCAAATCCATTATTCTTACCAAGAAATCAAATCTTTTTCCTCTACCCCAAGCATTAAATGCCCAAACCAATTTTACAGCCGCCGGTTGATTTCACCGGTGAATCAAACCTATCATCAACATCCGAAGCCAGTAATCACTCAAGGAATGCTACTATTATATCTCTTCACCTTCTTTTCAAGTTCTTCTTGAGTAATTTTTTGAGTTCGAAATTGGGGGTGTACGGTTTGTGAATTTGAATTTGATTTCAAACACACTTATTAACATAAGTGTGGGGAGGCTTATTGTTGTGGTTGATATACGAATTTCCATTGTTGCATTATTCCTATATTTATATTTTAAATTCATAATCATGGGTTATGATTTTTGAATTTTTCTTAAAGTTCATTTTTCATTGTTGGGTTGTGTTTGTGGTTTGTCTTGAAGCTTCTTGTTGATATTCTTGATTCACTGCATAATGGTTAGAAGTAGAGGTGGTAAAAAGGGAACAGTGAATGTTCGTGAAGCACCTAATTTTGATGAATTTAGGTTCTCCTCTTTAGATAATCAAAATTGGTTTAATGAAAGATTTGACAACTCTTTGATTCTTGAATGATATGTTGATCCTCCAATAAATAGAGAATTGAGACTTGGTAATATCTTTGCATCACTAGATTGGGAATCAATTCTTAATCCTCCGAATTCTTATTACCCTATATTGGAGAAAGAATTTAATTCTAATACTGTTAATAAAGGGGAAAAGGGGAATGAACATTTAGAAACCTATGTTAAAGGTGTTCAAATTGTGCTTACTCCAGAACGAATTGCTCATATGTTACATGTATCTATTGAGGGTGGTTTACCTCAATTAAGAAGGAGCTTTACACAAACTGATAATGATTTTAATGTCAATACAATAAAAGGGAGATGAAACTTTGCTTTTCTGGCACAGCAACTCAACGTAATAGATATGCTTACATAGCTAAAGATTTAATTGTTCCCCTTTCGTGTTGTACTCTATTTGTTGCATTCTAATGATTCCCTATATCTTCCTTTTTACATCAATTGTTGTACATGGATATCTATATTTTGTTTAAGATGACAAGACGATTGGGTTCTCTTCACGGATTTCCTCTACCCGCAGGGCCATCTAGCTCAACACAATCTGATGTGATGAGTTATCTTCAGGAAATTCAGGCTTTCCAAGCTTCCATCAAGCAACAACTCCAGCAAAAACATGAATGATTCATTTCCTTTCAACATGAAATCACTTCTCGCTTGGATTACCATGAGAACTCTTCTCGATCTTCAAAACTAGTGACTTCTTCTCTTTCTCAGTTTTTTTTTATGTATTCATGTGCTTAGTTATTGTGTTTAAATCTTTGCTTTTTCTTGGTACATTGAGGACAATGCAACTCTTCAAGTGTGGGAGTGTGTTGTTTTTAACGGTTATTAATGTTATGTGGTTAGTTTTATTAATGTCATATGTTCAAGACTCTTGGGCTATGATATATGTAAGTATGATTAAGTTGAGAATGATGTGCAGTTTCTAGAATTGAGATTTCTGTAGAATTTTTTCAAGTTTCTAACCCTTCTTTTTGAAAAATCATGAAGTTTCCATTACAAGTGAAGACATTGATGCTTAGCTGATTTGACATGACTACCAAATTGTTTTCATAAACTTACCTTTTGAAAAGTTTTTGTTTTGTGTTTTCTATGGTATGAAAGAGAATTTTTGGTCATTATTGCACACTAGAACTTGCTCGGTTGCATACTTGAGGCGGGATTCATGACTTCTGTTAACTCGAGGATGACATAAAGCATTCTATAATAGATTTGAGCCCTTTCTATGCCTACCTTGTTCAATATATCCTTTGGTCCAATTTTGAGCCTATATTAAGATTGGTTTTAACAATTCTAATTTTTCTATGATATTAGCCTCGTTTAATAACTTTTCTACAGTCAAATTATCATCAAGAAAGTGAAAAGCCCATATTTGATGAAAAGATGGTGTGTTTTGGTTTACATGAAAAGTGTTAAAAGTGGTTATAATTGGAGTTGGGGATATGTTTCTTGAAAAGGAGTATGGGAGGAAATGGTTTGCTCAAGAAAGAAAGAAAATAAATGAAAGAAAAAAAAAACAATATATATATATTTTTTTTTGGGGGGGGGGGGGGGGGGGCAG
>JAOXNR010000032.1:12665708-12686166 GCA_028571225.1 Parsonsia alboflavescens | reverse complement strand
AAAAAACAGAGCCAAAAATCTAAAACTCACCCCTTGGTTTTGCTTTTCTCCTACAACCTTGAATTCAAATTCATCAACATCACCTATTCTCCGTGCCATCTTAGTCCCAGTAAGTCCAGCTCCAGCAGCTGGGATCGTTAATTAAGAAGTTGCAACGTTTTAATACAAATGTAAAGAAATAAGAAATGAATCTAACTTTGTTTCAAGTACTTCTACAAAAACTTTAGAGCTTTTTAGGTCATACCACTGCATTGGTGGAGCAATTAATGCTTGATCCAAATTCTTGAATGGCATATTTCTTTGGGAAGGAACATTCAAGCCAAAAGTTTAAGAAAAATATTCTTGGAATATAGTTATGTACTTACCACCAAAGGATGCAGCAACTGCAACTGAACCTGCAACACTTCCTGCTGCAGTTGCGACAGCAGCAAACCCACCTGCTCCAATCACAGGGATGATGGTCCCTAGCGTAGGTGCTAATGCACTAAAACCAGCAGCAATAGCTGGAGCAGCTAAACCTGTTGAATGATACACAAACAGAACCATGAAGAGACATATCCCATACAAAGACTGACTCCTCAGTCAGCCTAGAAATAAAATGACATAATGGAGACTCAAGGAAAGGAATCATACCACCAGTTATTGCCATCAAAGTTCCTCCAGTTAATGCAGCAGCTCCTATAATTCCTCCTTTTTTCCACTTTGCCCAAGAGCTTTTTGGAGATTCCGTTTCTTTTTTCGATTCTTCTTGTTTCAATAAAGCCATTGCAGAACAAGCAACCATCATTTCGAGTGCCTCCTGCAAGAAATACTTTCTTACTGAATGAGGCTAATGAAAATGACTTTCTATTTTCATGTCTAGATTATGAACATGATTTAACAACTCATGGAAAAAAACATGATTTGAACAAGAAATTGCAAGGAATGAAATAAAGGATGCCATCTCAAACAATTTTAATGTAGTTCAGGCACAGAATCATGAGGAATTGAAAACAGGTTCAAATTAACCACGTCATAAACTAAGGAAGCGGAGGTTGGATTTTTGTAGTTAACTATGTAGAAATTCTATCCTGAAACAAATAAAAATGTGAATCAGGATGGGTAACAATATAGAATCTGGACTTGATATATAAAGACGCATGGTGGGCAACAGTGTCTTGGAAACCTAAGGCTGAAAGAAATGAGCAAATTTCCAATATACCTTATGTTCTGGCTTTCTTCCCAAAGAAGATTGGGAAGGACTAAAGAGCATTCATTGTCAACATGGGAATGCTGGACCAATCTAAAAACTGTACAGGCCACATAAGAGAGAATGTCTCAAAATAAAAATATATTACATTCCTCTCTTATATTTTAGATATTAAATGAAGTGTTGGAAATGTATTTATGCCTACATTTCCAACTAAGATAATCCCTCCATATAAACAAAGATAGGCTCACCTTCCTTTACCTTTTGTCCTGAATTATGTCTATTTCCTTTTAACAAGAGTAGTTGAGTTTTTAGTTTCATCTGCACCTAATCATTTTATTAAAAACTCAAAGAATTGTTCAAAAGAATATTCAAACTTGAAATAACTTCTAATAAGAATGTATTCATGTGTAGGAATTGATTACCAAATTAGTTTTGAGATAATTAATGAACATAATTTAGTACTTAGTGAAGGGCAAAAAAGAGAAATACTAGATAAAATTTTATTGTTTTAACTACATCAACAGGAAACTCAAATTTGTGTGCTTTTTACTTATCAGAATTTGAATATTGATGCATAGCAGGCAAATCAAGCACATAAAGATGAAAAGATGTAGATAACAGCACAAGTTTACCACTTTAATCCACTTAACATCAAACCAAGTTGCCAGGAACCGCAGAGCTACACGATGCCTGGCATCATAGCCCCTTCTTCGCCTTTTCTTATCATTCTCAGGTACATCAGCCAAGCAAGCTGATAGAAGCTCACGAAGAACTGACAATTTCCTTTCATAGCTAAGCATTGAAACCTCTTCCAAGAGTTCTCCTCCCAATTCACTGCATGGCTCTATGTTAGGTTGTACAACACCAGATGACTTGCCATTTATCTCCTTTGGCTTTTCAACATCCAGCATTCCGACTTCAGACTTTGATTTTGTTTCTTCACCAGTAGTTGAAAACTTCTCCCGACACTCATTCTCATAATTACGTTGCTTCTCCTTCTTAGACTCATGATCAAGGGACTCACCCTCCATGCTTGCCTCCATGGCATCTACTGCTTTTGACAGAGCGAGCTCCTGATCAGCAGTTTCTGAAGAAGCATCCCCAGATTCCTCAGAAAGCAACCTCAGGAACTATTCATTATTACCAAATCAGCGACAGAACAAGCTTGCAAAATCACATACAAGAAAAGTGCTTAAAGGCCCGAAAACTTTATGTTTTACCTAGATTTGACACTCCTCCTGCCCCTAGATAGGCCTGCTACCCTCTTTCTTCCATTCCTCTCTATATCTCTTTATATTTCCTTTATAAAGTGCAGTTAATTTGTTAAAGTTTCTCTCATATGCACCTAACAAACTTTTTCCAGTACCAAAGCTTAAACCACTTCTAATTAGTCGTCGAATTTCATTTTCCAATTTTATTTGTGTTACTTTCCAAGAGAGTATTAATAAAGGGATGGGAGAGAAATACTCACAACATTGGTTTAACCATATTACAGGAGTACTTAATTTTCATAAAAAAAGAAATGAGCCTGTGATTTTGGGACAGAGGAAGTATAACACTTCAGAACAGACCTTGATAAATCCAGCAAAGCCTTAGGTAACGCATTAAATCATTCACAAAAAGAAAAATCAAAGGATGGAATTCGGTAGATAAAACATCTCACCCCTCCAACAAGATGATTCACTGGTGAGCAAGCACTAGTTTCCTCAATTCCAGTCCATGCTGCCTTTTCTATTTGCAGAAACCTACTCAGTGCATATTCACCATAACAAGTCAAAACATTTATTCTCCAGAAAATATATACTCACCTCCGTTCCTAAATATAAGTCACAGACATCATTTTACAAAAACTAAAAGTTTTTTTTTCCCCCTAAAATATACTCTAATAAAAAAAAACAAAAAAAAAATCATATTTTTTTACCTCTAACAAAGAGGGGTAACATTGAAATACCTAATTAACTAAAAATAATTATAATTAGTGACAAGAAAAGAAAATAACTTATATGTAGTTACTAAGGGAGTATATTAGAAAATTTATCAGTTGGACAGAAACTGATTCCATCCCCTCCAGAATCAATAGGAAAATCAAGAAGGAAAAAAGAAATAACAAGAAAATATATAGTACATGATACCTGAAAATGGGGCGTAGGAGGTTAGAGGACTCATTGACCCAGAGCTGGGGATCCTCGGCGACTGAATCACTGCTGCTGCTGCCACTGCTAACGCGATCGGGGACATCATCATCATGGGAGGAAAACTCCAATTGTCGGCTCTGCTGTATCTGCGCCTGGTGAAGTGCCAGCCCAAAAAGAGCTCCGGCTGCATATCTCTGAGTTGAAGTCAACGACGATGATGACATTAAATTCAAGAAATAGTAGCCCTAAATTTGAATTTTACGATCTTCAGAATCAGAACTCTTTACAAATTTGCAGGTTTTCAATTTCGAACACGAACCAATTTAAAGTTGAAATCTTGACAGTTCTTGCACCTTTTTTTTTTTCTTTTTTCTTTTTGTTGACTACCTGAATTACTATTAGTCTATTACAGTATTAGCCGCAGTTGTCAATACTTTAAAATAAATATTGATGATGGAATCTCACAATATTTATTTTTATTTTAAATTTCTTAAAATTATATTATATTTATTTTAAATATTTTTTAAAATCTGTAAATAGATATTTCGTTTTTAAAAACACTTTATTTTAATTAATTTTTCAAAAAAAAAAATCTAATCAAATAATTTATCTATCCATTATATCTGTCTGATTGTATAAAAATAAATTTAACATTTAGAAGTAGATATCCTCATTTCTGTTTTAGTTTATTTAAAATTGAACTTTTTATTTATAATAATAAATATATTTTTAATATAAACTCTTATTAACAACTTCCTATATAGATAGCGTAGATTCACTTCCATGTGTAAATATTCTTTTATGAAAGTTAAAAGCACTCTTTAATATTTGATAAAGTAAAATGGGATATTGAATATAATTTATGAATTAATTATTAATATTTATAATAAATTATAGATAAAATGTTATTTCGTTTAAATTAAATGAATTTTAATTTATAATACTGATTTTATTTTATTGAATACTTCTCAAAATAAAAACTCTATTATCACTAACTTTTTAAAAGAAGAATTAATAAAAATATTCCAAGAGTTTATTAAATATCAATATACATTAAATTCTTTGAATGAGTGTCATCATTCTTTTTTTTAAAAAAAAGTTTTCGGTAGAAATAAATGACTCATTTTTAAATTAGATAAAATTGCTATTATAATTTAAAAATAATTTAAATCAAAATTTTTTTATTAAATTGGATGCAAGTCAAATTGGAATATTCAATTCATGACAGAAGGAATATTTATATTATTCATATAATTCTTCCAAAAAAAAATATATATATCCTGAGAGAATTGAGAAGGCTGGAAAATGATTTTTTTTTTTTAACTGCTTTTTGATAGAGTATACTAGATATATGGAATAAATACCATCTTTTATTTTTACTCCGAATATTTTAATACACTTTATGCATTGCTCCCTCACTCTATATGGAATATTAGCATTTTTTTTTTATATGTATATGAAGATGGTCTATGAAATCTGCCTGCTAGAGCTCTGAACATGTCTCAAAACTGGGGTGGAAAATGAAAAGCAAGAAATCAAGGACTGGGAACATCTCAGCCTCTTTCATTCTGATTCCAAAGGAAGAATCTAACAGCAGTAGACAATTATAAATTTTTTACCCCAAATTGTGGATACTATGATGTACACACTAAAAGAAAGAGACAACGCTTAAAAGACATAGAATTCATGTTTTTTTATGGGAATAAGAATTTAAAGTTAGAAACGTCTCCATTTCCAATTACATTCTGATTGAGGATAAGGAAAACTATTTAGTTCAAATTGCATTACCCCTTGAGGGTTATGAAATTTGTATAATTCTCCCACATGAGGATAATGGAATCTATGGAATCCAAATTCCATTGTTTTTGGAGGATAAGAAAATCTACTTGATTCAACTTCCATTGGCCTTTGAGGATATGGATATTTGTTGCTTAAATCAAGAGGAATTTGCAATCGTTGATTGTGTGTTTGACTCTCTAATTTTCTCTTTTTTCCTTCGAACTTTGCGATGGATTCTTGGAATTCTCTTTCCTTCAAATAAAGATTTTGTTCGCGGATATCATATTCCTTAATCATATCCTCATATTTTCTCTTTTTTGTTTCTAAAACTTTATATTCTTCTTCAAGCTTTTCCTTTTTTGACTTGAATTCCCTCTCCTTCAAATCAAGATCTTGTTCGCGGACATCATATTCCTTAATTATATCATATTTTCTCCTTTTTGTTTCTAGGACTTTATATTCTTCTTCGAGCTTTTCCCTTTTTGACTTGAATTCTCTCTCAAATTCTTTACTTCTTGAATCTAAGATCATATATTCTTGATCAAGTTTCTCCTTTTCCATCTTGAATTCTCTCTCCTTTGAATAGAACTCTTTTACTTCTTTCTCCTTCAACTTGAAATTCTTAATCTTATGCTCCAATTCTTTCTCTAGCAAATTTGCCGCCAACACCTTTTCCTCCACAAGATCAAACTTATTTCTCATTTGCTTTTCCTTCACATCAAGTTCTTGTAAGCGATTCTCATTCATCCGTCGAATAAAATCAATTTGTTTCTCTTTAAATTCAATATTCTCAACAAATAAATCTAATTCTTGAACTTTAGACTCAACTTTTCGTGCTTCCTCCTTTATCGCGTTCTCTTTTTCCTTCACAGCATCCTCCTTTTCCACCACATCTTGTATTTTCTTATCCAGTGCATCACGAATCAATTCATAGTTTTTCCTTGAGTCTTCAATGTCCTTCTCCTTTTCTTCGACGAATGAACGAAATTCTTTCTCCCTTTGTTCTAACAGTTCTTGGGACCTATCCAATGATTCTTGGAAAGCACATAAGTCCTTCTCTTTGGACTCAAGTCCTTGGATTCTTTGATGAAGTTCCTTCCGGGTTAAACCTAATTGACCTTCGACGTCTCTCCATTGCATCAACAGAGATACAATTGATTGTCTGAAGCTCTTGCTTTTCTCTTCTCCGACTTTAAGAAGATCTAGAAATATCTTTTCAAATTCATCCATCAGAAACTTTTTCTAAGTTTAATTTCCTGACCCTCTACAAGATTCTTTTAAAGGAGGGAAATCCTTTTCTTACTAGGATTTGAAGTCTAAAATTGTTGGACAGAATTGTGAAAATCAAAAACAAAACTAAAAGAGAAGAAATCAACACGGGATTTAGGTTGCTAGGTCCTCCGGGAGGAAGACCAAAGAAATTGTTATACCAAAGAACTTGAATTGTACCCATATATATATAGGTATTAAATCCTTGTATTTTCCTATTCCTAATCTATTTAGAAGATAGTTTCCTAATCTTAATATACTAAGGACAATATAACTTCTCAATTAAAGTCTAACTTTATTATCCTTGTTCAATTAGGATTACCTTTGTATTTCCCAAATCAATTAAAAATACAAGATGAATTAAAAAAAAAATCTAAAATGCCTCGCCTTTCTTTCTACTAATTCAAACCCAATCACTGAAGCGTTTGATGGCATGAGATTCCTCAGTAATTCCTGCAATCTCCAAAAGCATCTTGTGTCCAGAGCATTCAAACATATATGTTAGAAACAGAACATTCTGAGAGATTCCTAAAAGATTCAATTTCGGGTATGAAGAACCAAGAAGCCATTACGAGGAAAATAATCAAATTGAATGGTATCTAAACTCTCCACAGAGAGGTATTTTAGTCAAAAACTACCATCCACATAAAACTTCTTTAGTGAAGTAGGACTTGACAATTTGAGACAGTCTACCAATTCTCAAAGATCAAATTCTCCAGCTTTGGGAATTGGGTGTTTTCTGGGCAATTCTGGATTATCAAATTCTCAAGCTTCAGGAATTGGTTGTTGCCAAACAATTTTATCCGACAAAATCGAAGCTTCAGAAACTTAATATTCTGGGTTGTCGCCAAATAAAGGTGGCTTGAATCAAGTATGTATTCACTTGGATCAAATTTACCTGTAAATACTTCAAGATTTGGTGCTTCAACTTCTAATCTTTCCCACCAACAAGAGAAAACACGCAGTTCAGTCCTGTATAGATCCTCAACATTCAAGAATTCAATACATGGGCAGATCCTCCAGTGTTTCTGCATCAAAATTAACTCTGTCGAAACAGAGCTCACGAGACGAAAGCATGAGATCTTGGGAACTATATGCACATCCCCTCTGAAAGAAAAAAAATCTAACAGACAATTCTTCGAGCAGTTGAGCTTCAGAAACTATTGGAGGCAAACAATAATTAGTAGGGACACCCACCCATTCAAGTTTCTTAAGACCGATTTCCATGGCTACCCCAATCCATCCATCGAATAAATCCCTCCAGTTTTCCGAGTAATTGCCATAATTCGAGAAGATAAGCTTCAGCTTCTCTGTGTGTAATTTCTTTTCTTGATATCTCACCATAGAGCTATTGACATGATTCACAAATCTTTCCCCGAAACGGATGGATGCATTCCCATCGATCGCATTCCGAAGACATAAATGAGTGGATATAAAATTTATATCTTTAAAATGGCAGACCTCAGTTTTATTAAAAAAAAAAAAAGTACAAATTCAATAAGTAATAAATAACTGACGCAAAATAGATGTAAGAGCAACAACTTTATATTATGAAGGCAGTCCGATTATTTGGGCTTTCATGTTTGGACCATGGACAGCCCACTAAGAAACTATAGCCCAATTTTTTATGGTCTATCTTTATCCATCTATACAATCCTCCTTAAACCTAGAAAACTCTTTTTATATGACCCGTTAAGTGTTAAAAAAGTGTGGAGTACTGCTGCAGAGTCATCAGCCGCCACCATTTCTTTCTTTCCCCAAATCTCAAAGCCTGTGCAGATTCTATTTTTGCTTGAGTTTATGGCTCTTGGTTTTACTTTCCAAGCTTCAAGTTTTTCTTTTCCTTTTCTCCTATTATGGATTTCTTCAAGATTTTCTTGTTCTCTCCTTCCCGTTCTTGGCTCTAGTTGTGGGATTTGTTCAATGATTTCTCGATTTCATTCGTAAGCTTATTCAATGGGGCAAGACACCCCTTTTTTTTGGTGGGTGGCGGGAAACCAGTCCATCTTGGCAAAGCTTACGAGCAAATTTCTTGTTTGCAATGGTAAGTTTTGAATGCTAATGGACTCAAATTGAGAATGCTTCTCCTCCCTGTTCTGGGCTCTGTTTTTTTTGCCGTGGAGTTGTCAGTTATTGGAGAGGATACATGATTTTACAAACTAAAATATCAAAAAGAATTTGAAGCAGAGGAAAATCCCATTTTGTTAGTTAAAAGATAATTGAAAATTTGAACAGGGTGTAAAATATGGTCCGGGAGAAACAATTTTGTGAAGGAAATAAATGATCAAGAAAGCAATATGATGAATTGGGGATCCAATATTGGATTCATGCCCAGGTTCCAGAATAAGCATCAGAGAGAACACTCAATTTCCAGTGCAGATGGAATTTGATTTGAGGATTTTGTGTTTCCACACACAGATCCTCATTTTCAGAAGAAAATAAGAAAAAAATTTCAAATTGAACGGTGACGAAGAGATTTTAAGAAAAAATCTAAAGATTTTACAGTGAAAAGAAAGTAGTAGTATGTAAAAAGAAAATTAAATCTGGTCACAATTTGAGCTGGTAAAGAAGAATCAATGACTCAAATTATCTTCCTAGATCTGTTTAGGATAATGCTTTGGTTATGGAAACTACACAACCCGGCTCTGTTTTTTAAGGGCATATTGATAAAATTTGAATTCGATTATTAACTATTTTTAAGGGATAATAAGTATTAATATTGATTTTGAGTATAATTTTAGATATTTAAATGACTATTCACCCATTATTGTAATAAAATTATAGAATAAATAAATAAACAGATTTTGGATAGAGTCCTTTAATTTCTCTTCTTTATTTTTCAATAATTCTTTTTTTCTATTTTGGAAATTTTCAATAAATGCACTTTTCTACCTAAATTATGCCCTCAAAGAGAGAAAAGATATTTTATTGTAAGGGTAAAGTTGACCTTTCATTTGGCGATAATATCTTCCTCTCCCTCCAGCTTTAGCTAGGTTTTATTTCTATGGCTTCATCAATAAAGAATCTTTTTTAATTTTTCAGCTGGAAGGGCGGTTCTTCTTTTTCTTCTTCTCCTTCTCCGGTGAATATTTCCGCCTACGTCTGTTTTCTTCCTATTCCCAGGCAGGTTCTCTACTTTTTCTTTTTTTTCTTTTTTGGTTACCGTGTTCATTCTTTGGGGTTACCCATACACAGTCTCATTCCTGAATTTGAGATTCTTGCAAAGGAGGAACCTCTGCTTTGAATGAATTTATATATAGATTAGTTTTTTCTTTAAATTGTATTAATAGATAAATTAAATGCACCAACTTGAGTTTTCCATTTTGTCCGATTGCCATTGGAGTAAAATGGGACATACCTTTTCAAGTATTTTTTGTGGGATTTTCTGCTGTCTCATGTATGCGTGTGGAATTCTGTTCATTTTAGCGAACAATGTTCAGTTCCTTTAATTTGATTGATTGGAATTCTGTCAGGAATTTTGTTGTGGTCTTTGTTTTAAGTAAATAATTTTATTTCATAAGTTCTATTTTAGATGCATGACCGCTGGAATTGTTTGAATTTGCTATGTATAACTTTTGCACACTAGGCCCATTGTTTGGCTCACACATATCCAATACTTGGTTCTGGATTCCTGATATTAGTATTGGGTTAAAAGAAAGGGGTGCTGATATTTTTCCCTTATCCCTCCATTCAGACCTGCAGGGTGGAAAATATTAGACTGGAAGAAGAAAATGATACCAGGATTTAATGTGGTTTACTGAAATGTTGATTGTTGAGTAACCTTCATGGGATAGACTACAAGCACATTTACTGCAGTAAAATTGAATAAAAGTTACTATTGTTGTCCCTCACCTTAACATCCTCCCCAGGATTTGTTCAATCGATTCTACATAATTTTATTACTTCATTACCCTTTTGTATAGGGTGCTATAATTTCCTCACACTACCCTGTGATAAGCATACAACTCTCTTTAGATTGTGACTCGAATTTGCTGTTTTACGACTCTCAGATTCTCTAGAGCTTCTTTTTGACTCTGCAGCGAGAGTTCACCTAGAGTTTCTCACACAACTCTCGCTACCTTTTTTTGGTTGCGCTTGACCAAGCCATCATCCCAAGTTGGAAAATGAAACCAGTTTGAAAAAGTGAAGCATTGAGGTTTGTCTGATCTTGCTTCCTAAATGACGCCACCATGAACTGGATTATCTTTCTTGTTTTTTTCTTGTTTGCACAACTAGGTGACAAAATAGATAATAAGTCACCATTCAAATATTTGCGGATAGAACACATAAGTTTTTGGACCCCACCTGACCAGAAAAATCCAGAATCTATAGTGTGGGAGGCTGTTTAACTTTTGGATTTGAATTTTGTTTTATGTGGGTATTGGGTTATGTCTTCGTTTACACCTTCTTCTTTGTAGAGGGTTACAGATATTTTATTATTCATTTGTCTTTGAAGGATGGGTGATGAAAAATTATTTCACTTTTGTGTGTTATTTTTCTTGTGAAATGGTTCTTATTGCTTCTGTATATGATTATAGAAAAATAAAGTGTTAAGACGAGAATGTGTTGTTACTCTTTTGACTATTTCTTGTACACCTTGCTTAAAGGTTAAGGTGATTTTAAGATATAAATTGTTTGCTTTATTTAGATTCATTTTAGTATTTATGAGTTTCACGTTTATTATTTCTTCGTAATTCTTTTAATCAAGTAATAGTGATCTATAGATAAATGTA
Organism: Parsonsia alboflavescens; assembly: GCA_028571225.1. Taxonomy (NCBI): domain Eukaryota; kingdom Viridiplantae; phylum Streptophyta; class Magnoliopsida; order Gentianales; family Apocynaceae; genus Parsonsia; species Parsonsia alboflavescens. Next base: position 12,675,058 of record JAOXNR010000032.1, on the reverse strand, counting down.
AATATCAACATCTATGCTATAAAGTAATTATTATGGATATACTTAAGGAAGGAACATGAATCTCTTACGGGAGTGATGCATATTTTCATGATTGCACTTTCAGCTTAATTAGATTAGTATGCCTTTAAGTTTTCAGCAAGCGGACCGGATGTTCATGATGTACTGCAACTGTGTTGCCTTTTAGATAATTTCTGTGCTTTTCATTTTCATGTAGAATGACAAGATGCCCTGTTAACTGTTCTGTTGGACGTGTCTTACCAGTTTAGCATATTCACTCTATCATAGATTTGATTGTTGAATAGACTCATTAGCTTTTAAGGAGTCGCCCATTGAGTGCTGTAGTTTTTTTTTAACCTTATCTTTTGGGTGAGGGAGTGTTTGGGTTGTTTCCTTGCAGAATTCTGGTGGAGTTGCTATTAGCAAGGCAATACCTTCATATCAGAAGTCTGAAAACAGAAGGCTGTAGGAGCAGGTGTTTGAGATAGGAAGACGTACCTCTTCTGTTTTTTTCCATTTTCTTTAAAGTAGTTCAGATTGCTTTCGCTTTCTAATAGGGCCAGATGTTTTAAGAGTCAGGTAGGTTACTGTAGATGATTCCAAAATTTTAGTTGGGCCAGATGTTCTAAGAGTCATTTAGGTTACTGCAAATGGTGCTTGTGAATGAGGCTGTTGCTCAACCTCCTTTAAAAACTGCAGCAGAATGGTGCTTATTGACTGCCTTATATTTTAAATCAACCATCTAGTATTGATAACAACAACATTTTGTGCTTTCTGATGCAGTGCTTTCTTGGCATTTGAAGAGCAGTTCCAAAGATCTAACATCTAAGCTTCGAATTTGTGTCCGCTGATTTCCCTTGTTTATCTGTGTAATGTAATGGTGCTGTAGTGAAAAATTGGTTGTAGTCTAGAAAGTTCCATTCAACGATATGAGCCGATCCAGTCGACATAAAGATAGGCATGGACACAACAGTGAACTTCGTCTAGATGACATCAATAATGGAACTTCAGCACGGACTAGACCATTTAGTTTTGAAGAAATAATGCTTAGACGGAAAAACAAGAATGCAGCAGGGGAAATTCGCTCTGGGCATGTTGATGCAGAAAATAAGGAAGACACTGTTGAAAAGGCACCTGATGGTGTGCAAAGCGATGAACATGGCAAGTCCACACATGGCAGTTCAAGGCAGGATTCTCTAAAACTAAGTTCAAGAGAAGATAACATCTCTATGATTAGGGAAAGAAAATTGGCAAAGGATAGAGGTAAAGAAAGTCAAGATGACACTGAAAAAAAATCGAAATTGTCATCAGTAAAAGTTCTAACTCATGATAATGCCAAAGGAGGCAAATCTGACAAACATGCTAACCATAAGAGAAGAAGTGACCGGAAATATGAATCTGGTGAGAGGCATTCAAGAGATCTCAGCAAAACGGATATATCAATAGGAAAAAGTATCAGAAAATCTGAAAAGGAAAGAGAACTTAAACATAGTAGTGATAATCATGACAGGCCGTTTAACAAACGAAGAAATGTTGACCAATTGAGGCATGATTATGAAAATGAATCACATAAGAGGCATTCAAGAAGTTTTACTGGATCAGAGAAAAATGCAGGACATAGATCACAATCTGAGAAAGAAAGAAAAAAGAAACATCATGATGAAGAAAGGGGGAGAAATGAATACAGGGATAGCATCAAGAAACTTGACTTGCAGGCATCAAAAGTTTCAGAGTTTTCAGAAAGGAGGGAAAAGGAGTCATCAAAGATACATCATGAAGAAGTGAGGTTGAAAAGGAGAAGGTCAAGGAGCAGAGAACGTGATGTTGACAGAGGCAGAAGGTCTTCTTCCCTTTCTCCCAAGGCACACAAGCATGCGTCTCTCACTGAGCAGGAACATGGTGCTTTCTCCTCTCATTCTTCTAAAGATAAATTTCAACGATCACATACTGATGTTGAAAGGAAGAGAACATCGAGTAATGGTGCTAACAGTTATAGAAGGCATTCTGGATCTTCAAGTGGCCTGGGTGGATATTCACCAAGAAAGAGAAAAACTGATTCTGCAGTTAAGACATCTCCATCTAATCAATCTCCAGAAAAGAGAACTGCTGGTTGGGACCTCCCTCCTGTTGGAAAGGATGGTTGCAGCACTGGCATTGCCATTTCTGGCTTGCAGTCATCGAGCCAAATTATGTCATGGAATGCACAGGACCATTCTGTTGTTCCTGAAACTTCATTTGTTGTAAAACCTGCTATTATGCCACAATATACTTCTGAGATACATTCCATTGACTCCATCCAGTTGACACAAGCAACCCGGCCTTTGAGAAGGCTTTATGTGGAAAATTTACCTGCTTCATCTTCTGAAAAAGCTCTCATGGAATGCATTAACAATTTCCTGCTATCTTCAGGTGTTAACCATATACATGGAACTCTACCTTGCATCAGTTGTATGGTGAGTATATAACCTTTTCTATTTTTTAATTTATTCAAATATGGGTTTAGTTCTCATGCAAATGCTGGTACTGATTTGGGCCTACCTCGATATTTTTGTACTTTAGATACACAAAGAGAAGGGTCAGGCCCTTCTTGAATTTTTAACACCTCAGGATGCTTCTGCAGCACTCTCTTTTGATGGCAGATCCTTCTCTGGGTCTATTGTAAAGATCAGACGTCCTAAAGACTTCATTGAAGTGACTGTAAGAATTTTTTCTATTAAAGTTTTACGCTTTATGCTATCACTTTACAATTCTATTTCTTTGTTTTTTCTTTGGCAGTTGTCTAATCAAATACTGTTAAGAATAAAGATGCACGTACTTTAGAATATAAAACCTCATATGGAAGTGAACTTTATGTTGTTCTTGTTGTTTCACTGCCTTATTTTATCCACTTAGTCTGTGCGTTCCATACTCTGAATGGTTCTCATGACTTTTGTCATCATAAGAAAATCGATTCATCTCTTTTTCCTTTTCTTCTACTTGGCAGAAGTTAATATGAATCTTGTAGGAGATGCCACAGGTTCGAGTGAAGGCAGAGCAATTCTTAGGTTTGAGTGAATAGATTTATATGTCACAGCTCAACCCTTTTTATGGATGATAGACTTCCCAAATTGCTGTTCCTTTAACTGTCACTTTTTTCTTCTTTCTTGTTGATTTATACAGAGAACTCTTTCTTGTTGGTGGTTTTGCTTATGGTTATGGGAAAGGATAAAGAGAGAAAATGGGAAACTAGCTATTGCAAATGTCGACAACATGAGTGGAGCTCCAATTCATAGAAAGTCAGAAACTTAGAGATTCGCAGTGTGTCAATTCTTAATAACATTGTCCATATTAACTTTTACTCATTCTGGATTTTTATTTTTGGTGTGATATACTCTCATGGCGTGGTGCCCTTGGTTTTGAGTAGTCGATCTAGGCTTGAAATCTGAACATCGATAAATTGATCTTTTTGTGAAATGTCAAAATTGATGGTCCATGTTACTAATGAAAAGGCTACACAATGGATTGGCTTGTTATTAAGCTTTAGCTTGTTTTTGAACAATGAGAAAATAGGATTATCATTGTTAACCAGGCCTTTTGGAGTTGGAATACCATAAATGAATTAGTTCTTTGTTAGACTGGATATGTCTTGTTGGGCTCTCTGTTAACTTAATTCTTGATGATATATATAGATTTTCAAGGCCCTAGTTCTTCTATCTAAAAAATCCCAACATAAATACAGCACATTCATTTCCCTCTGGATTGAGCTAGATGAAAGTTTGGTTTATGGAAATCTTTTATGAACTTTAAATAAGCTTCTTCAACCTCAAGATTCAGTTGTCAAGTACTCAGGAAGGATCATCTTCTTAAGGTCATGGAAGGTTTTATCTTTTTTGGCACCTTCTTCTAAGCCGAGCATAACAAAAGATGCTTCTGTAGGCCTCATCTAGCTGCTTTGTAAAAGAGTTACTAGTCATTTGATGCTTTATTGTTTTGATTACATGGGTAGGTTGTCCGATGTTCATGTAGGCTGAAGAGGTTTTAACCTTTTCATTTATCTTTAACCAACATGCGCTGTAAAAAAAATTGAGAGCATCTACTTCTTTTCTGTGTATGCTGAAGCTTATTAGGATAAGGCAACTTGGATATCCATTTCAGAAGATAAGAAGAGGTTGCATATATTCTTGGTGTAGGCTTTATTCCTGAATTCAGTTTCTTTTGGAGAGATTAGAGTTCTCTGCATATGCATGGTTTCCTGTAATGATATGGGTCGTTTTGTTTTCAATATTGTCTAAGGTCTGATGCTTCATTTAGTTTTTGTAAATGGATATTGTTGATTTCTGGAATATATAAGCTCCTTGGTTCATTCAAGTGGTGTGTCGGACTTTCTAAGCATTTATTACTATTCTTAAATGATGCTGGGGTTGTCTTAGAGATTTACTTCCTTCAATTTTAGTCGTTGCTTGGAATCTTGCATTATCCAAACTACCTCTTTTGACAGTAAATAGTTCCCTCAGTTACCTCTTTTATTTGTGATGATAGTTTTGTGTTTTAGTTGCATTTGGAGTTGTGCAAATTATTTCCCATCAATCTCTTGCTAATATGCTGTTTCTGAGGTATATTGTGGTTATTATTCATGTAGCAGGTTTTCAGACAGTTGCTATTTTCATGCAGACTGGTGTTCCTGAAAAATCAGCGGATGCAAATGATACAATCAGTTCAACTGTAGAGGATTCAATTCACAAGGTATGCATATGAAAGTTAGGGGCTTAGCTGTTTGCCATTTTCTGTATGATCTGGTCACACTGAATTTAGTCTAATCTGACATTGGATACAGAATATGTCTCTACACTAACCTCTGTAGCTGTTCATGATATTATGAGAAACTATATTATGATGTCACCATCTGAGAGCATTTTTACTTCGACTGTTGTAGCTTTGAAATTACAGAGTCACAGTCACAGACACTTTAAAATTCTTAGTATCCCTTCTATTAACTTGATTTGTTACTGAAGTATTTATTTTTCCATGAGAGTTCTGTACACCTGTGAGCTTCATTACTTGTCTCATTATACAGCCCCATTAGATGGCTTTTTGCTAGTTCATACTTCACCTATTGGTTTATGCAGCTTAAAATAATGGTTGACTTATTCATTCTCTATGGAATCAACTGAAGACAAAAAATTTCATTTTTACTTTTAGAGTATTTCATGTTTGTGTTTATTTTATCTCTACGATCTGATTGATTCTCTTCTTTACTTGACTTGTTCACCTGTAGGTATTCTATTTGTTTGTGTTGTTGCCTTCATTGATAATCAAAACCCTTTCATGAGAAGTGATTCACCCACAGAATTTAATGGCACTGTATTCATGGTTTCCGTAGATGAAACAATATGGACATCAATCTTTTCCTCTTTTTTTGGCATTAACATAAGTTATTTGATTCCATTTTTTTTAATGTTAATTATGCTTGCCGGATATTTCTTGCTAACAATCTACTATACTCTATTAGATATTTATTGGAGGAATTTCAAAACTTATCTCATCGCAGATGGTAAGATCTATCTTTGCAATCTTGCATCACTTCTAATTCTTTCATATTTCTAGTGCATAAATTATTTACTTCTCTTTCAGCTAATTGACGTTGCTAGAGCCTTCGGGCCTGTGAAGGCATTTCACTTTGAGCACAATGTGGATATTGATGCACCTTGTGCATTTCTTGAGGTATCAATACACTGTTGTTGTCATTGATATTTAATGGGTTTATTTATTATTTGCCTATCTTGCGCTATCATCTTTCATGAACTTCTACTTTTCACTTTTAGACATTTCTTCCGCCCTTTTTATGCAAGAAAGAGAGTTCTTGTTTTGAACTGCAAATAGTATCTTATCATACCATAGATATGGCATATTATGAAGTAGTATTTGAACGTTAACTGCCTTATTATACCATAGAGAGCTTTGATTCTCTTTTGTGTATCAATATCACTAAAAATTGAATGGAACATTTAATTCCTGGTCTTCAGCTATGAATGTCCTTTCAGACCCTGCAAATAGGACCTTATTGTGAAATGTTGTGAAGAACACGTCCATGGAATCTTGCTTGAGCAAATTAACATCATCAGTAGAAATGCCATCATGACTTCTTTCTGTAGAAATAAATTCTAAGGATTTTATGCTCTTCGCTAAACCCAGTATAAAACCTGGACTTGTTCTCCATATGGTTACATGTGGTGGCATTTCCTTCTTTGGAATGTGTGTTGTTTAACTCATTGGCTTGATTTGGGAACTTTGTTTTTCTGTGTGTTGTGCTTGGTTGTGCTTCAAATCTATCTTATTCATGGTAAAATCTTCAAATTAATTTTGCCGCTCATCAAGACTTAAAAGCTATTTTGTTGCTATCTTGTATTAAAATCTATTTCCTTTGATTGATGATTTTTGTTGCTTTAATGATTGCTCCCTTGCTTTTGTTAATTGAATCTTTGTTGGCTGTAAAAGCCAATGTTGTTGCATCCATTTTTCCTTTTTATCTGAACAGATTTAGTTGGTTGTTTCAGTATGTTGATCATTTGGTTACTCCCAAAGCTTGTGCTGGCCTTAATGGCATGAAGCTAGGCGGGCAAGTGCTAACAGTTGTTCAAGCTCTTCCAATTGCTTCATCCTTTGTACATATTCCACCTCTCATTTCCTTGTGCTATTTTTCTATCATGTTTTCTCAGAGTTCTAAGCTAAAAGCTAGTCCTTTTTTCTAACAGGGGGATGCTACTAACCAACCTCTTTGTGGGATCCCTGGTCCTGCAAAGCCACTTCTAGAGAATCCCACAGAAATTTTGAAGCTAAAAAACATGGTAAGGTTACTCGGCATTGTAATTTGCTTCTTTCTCTTTACCTCATTAGCCTATTTATATTGAATTCTTCTAACTAATTTTCCTCTCTCATCTTACAGTTAGATCCAGAAGGAATCTCATCTTTGTCTGATCCAGAACAGGAAGAAATATTGGAAGATATAAGACTTGAGTGTTCCAGGTCCTCTGATCTATTTAAAAAATTAGAGTATTGTAAATTTTTATCGTCCCTACCTCTCCTGTCCCAACGAATCTGGCTGAGCATTTTCGTTGAATACTGCAGGTTTGGCACGGTTAAAGCTGTCAATGTTGTCAAGCAATGCAGTAACACTTTCGGCACAGAATCATTAGCATCAATGGATATCGGTGGTGCGGCATTGGATCAAAAGGGCAATGAAGAAGTGGCTGACAAAATTAATGCTCGTGAAATAGAAAACCTTGATGGATTAAAGAACCAAGGAAGTGTGACGGAAGCTGTGGAAGTTAATGGTGATTCTACTGTCAAGCCAGGCTCGTCTAACCCTTTAAGCATTTCCGCAGAACCAGATGACTTCAATAACACTACAGTCAATAATGGTGATTATGAAGGTAAACTTACGGAGAACATGATAGCTGTTGAGGATACAGGCCCCCCGGAAAATTTCCAATCTAGTTCTGGAGAACATGCTATATTAACCAATTCCTCAGAGGAGCAAGCTGTCACCAACGAAAAAACTGTTGATACCAGTTCCTCAGCCGCTCCTGATATAGAAGAAAAGGTGAACATCGGAAAGATTTCAACTTTGGAGGAAGATAATGCAAGATCTCCAAGTTCTTCCACACTGAATGCTGATGACGAGACAAGAAAAGAGTCAGATATTCATGAGAAAGTTGAAAATACAGGAGAGGCTCCGGTTAACACATTTGAGACTGGTTGTGTTTTAATCGAGTTTAAAAGGGCAGAAGCTTCTTGCATGGCTGCACATTGCCTGCACGGACGACTTTTTGATGACCGTATCGTGACAGTGGAGTATGTTTCTCCAGATCTTTATCACAAGAGGTTTCCTAATTGAGCAGATTCTTGATATTTTTGATTCATGGTCATGTCTGTTTTATGTGCGAAGTTTGGGGGCATTGCCTTGATTCATCTGTGAGCTAATCTTTACAAAGTTTTAGAACATTATGCTACCTAGGAGAATAGAGATATGCTAATGCTACATGATCTGCTGATATATCCATCCAATTAAAAATTAGCATGATGGAGATAGAGAAGGTCTCCTTGATTGGATGAGGAGAAATACATGTAATTTGATTTCCTATTCAACCATTTATTACAGTCCTTTGACGTTTTGCTCTTTTATTTACTGTTTCTGGGATTCTTTTATATTAATTAAACAATGTGAAGGGATAAGAATATATTGAATAATTAAAATTTTATATTAATGTGATTTTTTTAAAATAACTTATCTTTCATGTGGCATTTTAAGGATTGAGAGAAGGGAAAAATTGATGTTTTAAAAGTTTTGCGAACCTAATTTAAGGATATATAATAGATGATAAGCAACAAAATGATATGAATAAATTCATCGAAATTTAATTATATTATAAGTATTTTTATTCATAATCTAGAGGGCAATAAATAAGGAATGTAAAATTTATATAATAAACTTTTTAATTTACTATGAAATAAAAAAAATCTAAAAAATGGAAGGTTTTCTGTAGTTTGGGAGTCTTTTATATATATATATATAATATAGAGTCCACTTGCTCTTTTTTATAAAGAAAATTGATTTACAATAACATGGAAAAATTATATTCTCTTCTTCTGGAATTAAATATTCATATTTTTTCTTATGTGCTATTTAGAATTAAATGTATCGTCTATTACAAAGAAATTACATTGTTTATACAAAATGAATTAATTCAAACTTTACGGCATGGGTGGGTGGGTTAATGAATTTTTGATGTATTTAGCTTAATACTCACATTTAAATTTAGATTTAGTATACCAAATCAAACTGTTTAGGAATGATAATATATATATATATATATACGGAATTTTTGCTACAGCGCCTTAATGCGGGCTCCAACCGTTATCGTAACGAAATTTTTGCTACAGTGCTCATGTAGCTAATCAAACAGAGCAAAAATTCCGTTACGGTAACGGTTGAAGAGGACATTAAGGCGCTCCAGAGCGCACCTTAACAAATCCGTATATATATATATATATTTATATATGTAACAAATGTATCAATTTTCTCCATATGATGACTTTATTACGGATGGATCTTTGGATTATAACTTGACATCCAAGTTCATTGAGGGATTTATTATGTTGATATTAGCTCGATACAATAAAAGTCCAAACCCAAAAGAAAAGGGGAAAGAAAAAAGAGTATTTGTGAAGTCCAAAAGGAAGTCATGATATTAGAAAACTGATGAGATGAAAGATTTCGGGAAATTCACAGGACTCGAGAGGTCGGAATATACCTTTGAGCTGCATAATTAAATCGACACATGATCATGCTGGGATTCTACTCTTCCAAATGAGGA
>JAOXNR010000032.1:12643122-12657572 GCA_028571225.1 Parsonsia alboflavescens | reverse complement strand
AACACTGGCTGTAGCTTGGATATTTGAAAGTATGTCCATTTGGAAAGCAAACGAAAAAAGATTGATTCTTGGAATTTAACCCAAACTCGAGAGTGATTCAGATACTAACTCATACCTCTTTTGATATTGTTCAGTAAGAAAGATAGGAAATAAGACAGCAAAAGAATTTTGTTCACTGCAACAAAAATAGGTATTATACAGAATGTCTGATATGGAAACAACAAAAATATATTCATTCTTCTTCCCCTTTTTTTTTCTTTTTTTTTCTTGGTAGCCTAAACAATCTTTATACATAGATCTACTGTACCATTACAGAATATATTGTTAGTGGCATCATCTAAAGGGTTCCACTGGAGCAGTTTCTTGAAGAAGAGCAGCAGCCTCAAAACATTGTGCAGCTTCCACAGCTGATGTACCGTTATCGTTCTTGTAGAGCAATCCAAGATTATACCATGCAGAAGGGTTTGTTCTGTCAAGGCGCAGTGCATCAGATAGAAAGCTTTTCACAACTGGAATTGAGTGGTTGTTAAGCTGTCTCAGATTAGTAGCAATAGATATCAAACTAGGAACATGGTTAGGATCAATGTCCAGTGCAGCCTCAAAATACTTCAGAGCTTCATTGTGAAGGCCCTTAGCTTCAAGCAATGAACCTGAATGGGAATCATAAACATTAAACAAGGTTTAAAAAACCTATCTAGAGTTGAATTTCTATTAATCTATTTAAAACAGAAAACCAAGAATCATAAAACGAGTACTAAAGCAGATGGACAAACATTTCCCCATAATAGAAAAAAAAACAAAGGATTAAGAAGGAATTTGGAATTCGATGACTTTATCAGAATGGGATCGGAAGTATTCACAATGCGAGCTACGGCAAGATATATATTGCCTTCATTATATATTACAAGCCAATATTTGATTTTGAATAGGCTTTTATCCATCCTATGGCTCCCCCTTCTCTAATGCATTAAGGATAAGTAAAGAACTGTTTCCAGTAAACTTATTCGGCTAAACAGACTTGTTGAAATTCAAAGACACGAAAGTAGACAATTTAGTCCAAATCTTGCATATTATTGCTATGCCAGAAGCAAACTACAACTCAAGTTTGAGAAGACTTCACCGTGTAACATTGAAAATTGCAGGAAACAATTCAAACCTGTGGAATGCAATCGAGAAGCTGAATGGGGATTGATTGCCTCTGATTTTGATAGACAAGTTTCAGCATCTTGCCACTGTGACAAACTTGTGTATATATTTGCAAGGTCATGCCATGTTTCCATTTCCAAGGTTTTGTAATTATTCATCCTGTTCTGTGAATCACAAGGATTTTGAGATTAGAATAGCAGCAAAAACATAAATCAGCCTCACTGCTTTACTGCACCCTGTTCCACCACACAACATGCCCCCTTCCCGGGCATTAAAAGAAAAAATTATTTAAAAGAAACACTGTAGATGTTAAAAAGAAAAAATATTTTAAAAAGAAATATGTTCCAAAATCATCCCTTGACAAGCAAATTAAGGTATCGAAACTATAACGAGGAACCATGTGAGATTTAGTGATGCTATGGATGTACCCTTAAATGTTTTTTGTTTACGCCAAAGCTTTTTCTTTGAACTTGAAGTACTGCAAGAAGATTAGTGTATGTCTCTATGGCATTGCTCAAATTGCCCTGTGCAATCTGCAGTTTAGCCTTGGTTCGTAGTAAGTCTGCTTGATCCCATTTTCCTGATTCATCTAAAGCAGCATTGATTACATTTTCTGCATCTCCATACCGTTTTTGAGCTGAAAGTATGCGAGCAAGAAGAATCCATCCCCTCTGTCCAGATCCAGCCTCAATTTTCAATAAGAGCTTAGCATAATGAAGAGCAACATCTAACTTTCTCTGTTCAGCATTTTCCAAACTAAGGTGGAACAACACAATAGGATTTCTGTCACTTGTCATTCTCCGAGCAGAATCAAGTGCCTTGAGTGCTTCAGAATGTATTGAGATCTTCTGAGAATCAGAAGCAACGTTGTGTGATTGAGCTGAAAGAGAGATACCCAACAAGAGGTTAGCTACACTAAGCATCTGTTCACATTCACCATCATAGCTGGCAAGCACTTTGCGAGCATATCTTGTTCCTTCTTCAAGATAAATAGGATTGTGTCCACAGATATTTGAGGCCAGTAGTAACTCAAATATGCAATTCTGGTTTTCCCTGTTACCCAACATGTTCCTCAATAGATTCAATGCTGCCATGTTGTCCCCTTCCCCACAATAGCAAAGCGCTAGAGTAGTGTCTTTTTCTTTTCCTTCAATGATTCCAGGAGGTAATTCCTCTATCTGGTGAGCAAGGGCAATAAATTCACCAGATAGAGATAATGCAAAACAGAGGTGATCCAGAATTGATGGATCCCATAAAATTTTTTTAAGGGCGAACTTTCTTAGCAGAATCAGTAGAAGGAGAACAGCTTCTTCTACATTGTTTCTAGGAATGAAAGAACCCTCTGTTTGTGATCGAAGAGTAGGAGCAGCAGCATCAATACCACTGTAGAGAAGAAAGGTAGCGAACTCCTTTTCTATTTTTGTTCTGGTTTCCAGATCAAGATGCCACTGATAAAGGAGTGCTCGCCTATAAGACAAAGTTGCTTCATGTGGAACATGAGCAAGCTTCCATAACTCTGGAAGTAACTCAACTGCCTTAGTTAAGGTCTCCAGAAGCTTAGAATCAGAAGCAAAACTTTCGGGCAAGCCATCTGGAGATGCAGATTCAACAGTATCCAAAATTACTTTGCATGATTGAGCAGCTTCTGCATCATCATACAACCACAAGGTATCCACTTAATTAGAAGATAATGGAAAATGAATGATGATACCCAGTTTGTTAAAATAGGAGATTACTAGTAGTGTAAGTAGTCCCACAATTGAACAACAGTATATCATTTTCTTTTTTTTTTGAAATGTATTTTATTCACAGTAACTAGCACACACGCATATATACAGAAGTTAACTCCAAACTAATTAGTTAAATAAGCAATGCGGGAGTATTTACAAACTAGTACTAATTTCCTAGTATAACACAAATAGACAAGCAGTGAACAGATCAAAACCCCATTGGACCCACTATTCAATAACACAGAGACTTTCAGACAAAGGATAAACAGCAAAACCCTGGAGGGACTTTATGGAAATTGTTTTGGAGCTCAACCAGACAGTTTTATATGCAAAAGCAGGAATCATTTTTAACACATTCCATGATAAATATGGCCCAGAGAACTACCTCAGAATAGTATAGAGGTGAGAAGGAGGCTCCAAAATATAATATGGGTATATCCTTGTAATTGTCAAACTAAATGTACGTACATTAAGAAAGGTTGAGGAAGCACCTGCAAACCTCCCGAGAACTAGCAGTGATCTAGCTTTCAGCAATATTGCCTCAAAGAGCAAACTAACAGCATGCATTGACATAGGTGGAGGATCACCACTTATTGAATGACGTTTTGGTTGCTCACATCTCCTAGCAATAGAGACTTTTATTTTTGGGCTCACTGCAGCAATGTCTATTCCTTCAAAAACATGAAGAGCAGCCTCCACGTTCCCCTTTTGAAACTCAAGCCTCCCTAATAATGCTCTTGCTTCCTGTACATTGAACGGGTTTTCCAGTCTCAGCACAACATATGAAAACTCATAAACTTAAGTGAGACAAAGTTCCCATGGTAATCTAGACTTTACAAAATAAAGCTGAGTTGCTAGGAATCTCCTTCACATGTAATAACTCTAGCCAGAAACCGACATCTGGAAACATGAAGTAATACCAAAGATGTTTCAAAAGCTCATATACAATAAAAATCATGCTTTCATAATATATGGGGAGCTGACTTACATGAATAGATAACATACACTCTAGAGAACTATACAGATTATAATGTATTATGATTTCATAAAAATCTAATACTGATGAACTAAACTACACTGCCAAGAATAAAAATCTTCATTCATTTCAACAGCAGATCCACAATGTTTCCAGGCATTCCAACTGAATAGATAATATTATTTCAGTTTGTTGGATAGAACTCGTGATAATAAAAAATCAACAGTCTAGTTCTCTGCTAATATTGACAAAACCATTTTAAGATTCAGGAGAACTTACAAAAAGTTCAGAATCTCTAGTGGCCCTGATTCTTCCTGGCATTTAGCCAAACCACTTGAAGGTTTTATAAATATTGGGGAAGGTTCTAACAGTCAATAGCAATGCATTTACCTCCATTGGTGGTTATATTCACAAAAGTCCTTAGCAGAGAACCAACTCAAAAAATTGGGACAAGAAATTACAAACATTATTAAGGTATTTGATAAAGATGATGAAACTCACCTCATAATTTAAATAGCCACTCTCACGAAGTGATGATTCTGCTTCTTCGATATTACTCGTGTCAACCTTTGTATCGGCTTCAGCAGCTCGAGAAGAATAACCACTTGCTGAATAATCTCTAGTTGCAAGAGACTCTGAGGAAGGAATTATTTCATCAGCACGTAGCTGCTCCCCAGAACACATGCATTTCATCATCTTGCGCAACCTCTCACTAACACTATGTTTCCTTCTGTAAAGCCAGTATTTAATACTCATTCCTTCTCATTACACCTAAGATTTTCTGTTCACCAAAAATCATTAATTTTATTAAGATTCCCAAAAACCATGCATTGAAATAATTCTGCAGTCTCCACACCATTTATCCCAAATAAAATAAAAGAATCAAATGAACACCCGGACTCTTTGGAGACAGACAATTAAAACACATATAAAGGAAGGGAAAAACACAAGCTTCGCCCTTATAAAAGTCCATGAGCTACAATCAAATAAGAACGAAGAAAAATTTCAAAGATTGTTTCTTCCCTTCTGGAAGCCAAGCAACTAAGGTTATGAACAGTTCTAAGTGATTCACATTTCTGCAATTCATGCGATGCATTTTAGAAAAATAGCATGAAACAAACCTAACAATTTGAATAAATTGGAACGAAGTCCAATCTCGAGTTCAAGGCTTCCAGTGTTACCTCAAAAATATATGAATTCAGTACTTTTCGACTTAGAAACTTGATTCCTTCCAATTATAAGCACGCCGATAAAGAAAGTAATTAAAACCCCCTAACAAACTTCAGCATTCTCCAAGAAAATTCAGCAGTGAAAACACCAACCATGAGCAAAAGAACATACTAAAGACACAGTAAATACACAAAGCAGTCAAAACAAAAATAGCAAAATTTACACACTCGAAACAAAAAAGTAACCTTTTTCGGTTGGAAAAAGGAATTTGATTGAGCCCACAGTACAACAAAGCCTCCACTACCCATTCTATTCCAGCCAAAAGGGTGCTTGATTTCGCTGACTAACAACCAAGAATCCAAAGCTCCGTCATAAAAATTCGCCCTTTTCTTTCAAGACTTCATTTTCATCCTTTTCTTGATTTTACTTTCTTTGTCTTCTTGCACTTCTGTCAAATGAAGTGAAAATTCCAAAGTCAAAAAAGTAGCTGGAGACCGGAATCATTATGACATCCAGCCCACCTGAATCTTCCTCCTCTGAAGTGTGAAAGAGTTTAATAATGGTTACAGGATTAAATAACATTAAAATACACATTCTTCCGTAGAAAGAAGGCAAAAGAAAAAATCTTAAAAATTTGTTAAATTAATGGGAAGAAAGTCCTCAGGTACTGTTTCTGTGGTCCCAATTCTTGAATTTGATTCTTGAGCTTCAATCTTCAGCCAGCTAACGTCTGAATTTGGTCAGTGGTCTGAGTGACAAATCGAGTACAGGCTTTAATGGCCGAAAAATAAGGTTTGGTTTGGCCCATAAAATTGTTTCTGTAAGCCCATCTTTATTTTCCTCACTTCTTAGATTTCCAGTACAATATTAAATTATTAGTAATAAATATTCCTCAACAATGCCAGTTAAGATTGGGCTTAGTGTAATACATCTACTATATTTACTTCTAACCCCATCCCAAAATTAGAATTATTATATGATATAATTTTTTTCTTTTACAAAATAATCTTGTACTTTGCCATACATAATTATAATATTTTTTTCATCCTAATTAAGAAGACAAGTAAAAGAGTAATATTCTCTCCATTCAAAATTGAATGTTTCATTTTAATTTATACAAATTTTAAGAAAATTAACCATATCAATTTTTAAGAAAATTTTAACTAATTTAAGGAAATGACACATTCATTTCCAAACAATTTAAAATGAAAATATGGACATTTAATTCCGCACGAAAGGAGTAATTATAATCACATACGAGAAGAAAAATATATTTATGTATAATAGCAATAAATTATTTACATTTAATTATTTTCTATCTATATAAAAAGTTAAAAATACATAGGAAAATCATATAAATTCTCTAATTGTATTTATTTAACAGGGTATTGACTACCCCCTTTTTTTTCCTGTTGTAAGATAGAAAATCAATTGGTTAAAATTATAGGTGATAAGATCACCGCCCTATGATATGTTGACCAGTGATATTTGTTTCTACTTAATAACTGTCCCAAATTAATAATAGATATTTAAATTTATCTTTATTAATCATATTATAATTATAAATATTCTTGATGTAAGACGAAATATCACAATAAGAATTTCCACTCCATATACAAGAGAAAAACATTAAAGACAATGATAACATGTTGTGTTTTGATTTTGAATTAGTATTATGATGAGCACTTTTTTTTCCCCAATATATATATAGAGAAGTGTTGCTACATACAACTCTTTTTTAAAAAAAAAAATTTGTAAGTGAAACGATATCGTTTCGAGTTGGTTTAAAAATAAATAAATAAATTTGTAAAGTAGATCTGAGGGGCCTGACCAAGCCACCACAACCTAAGCATCGCTAACAAGCCACAAGAATCATTTCCTCAATTTCTCAGCCAGCGGTGACCTTCTCAACCACCTTTTTAGCACTATCACCCCAGATCCAAGTCACAGTGACCTTCTCCGTCCATCACCCATGTCAGTCACCTAATCTCAAACCCACAAACTCCAAGCCATGAATCTTGTCGCTGCTGCTCTCGCGACCCCTCACAATCCCCTCCCGCCACTCTCACCCCTCAAATCTGCTCTGCAAAATTATTATTTTTTATTATTATTATTATTTTCAAAACCAACTCGAAGTTTCATTGTTTCACTCGCAATTTTTTTAAAAAAAAAGGCCACACACAACGCACTTCTCTCTCTCTATATATATATAAATTATTTTATAAGGATCAAATATTACTAGAGAATTTTTTAGTACATATTTTACGGCATTCTTTATACCGTCATCAATTAACATATATTTATAAAAAGTAATTAAGAGATGTGTGAATTTTTTTTACTTTTTATTATCAATATACAAGATACATTAGAAGTGGGAACCAATTGAATTGAATATGGAAGAGTGAGCTTAAGTTATACTCCTCCATTTTTAATTCTAAGTTGTTATTTGCAATCGGGATTTTTTATTAGATCGGAAAAATAAGAATGATAGAAAAATAAAATTATGAATTAAGAGAAAGAAAGTGTAAGGATAATATTAAAAAAAATTAGTTAAATTTCTATTAATTAAACAATCAATGAATGACTTATATAGTATGGGAGGAATGTAATTAAATGACCTATAATTAGGAATCACTTGAGTTAACCTTGGACAAGATCTTCATGGTTGAACAATGCACTAACTTAACCCCCAAGCAAACCCAACCGACAACTTTTGACCACTGTCGGAGTTTTCTTGTCCATAGGAATAATGAAAACCGGCCCATATTATAATGACCGGTTTCAGAGCACACAAGGGAAAAGCATTGTTGCACCACAGAAGACTTCCGAGACGTTACCGGAGAGGTCGATCGGCCGGCGGAGTCTGACAGAAGCCAATCCACGGTTGCCGACCTTTTTACAGTTTTATTTTCATTGGCCATTTTTCTTTCCCATTTGATCTGCTTAATTATCATTCAGTTTAGAGTTTAAAAGACGACAGAATTTTTTGTTATGGTATATATATATAGATATAAAATCTTTCTGTAACGTTGTACTGTATAATGGCACCAAAACAAAGTCATTTTGACCCATTACATTCTTTATTTTTCTGCATTAAAATAATTTCGTTTTGACAGTATTACATACACAATAGAAAGTTCATAATATATATATATATATATATAATATATATATAATCTTAATATTTATATGTGTTTATATATATATATGTGTTTATATGTGTTTATATAAATATTTATATAAAATATTTATATGTGTTTATATAAAATCTTTCTGTAACGTTGTACTGTATAATGGCACCAAAACAAAGTCATTTTGACCCATTACATTCTTTATTTTTCTGCATTAAAATAATTTCGTTTTGACAGTATTACATACACAATAGAAAGTTCATAATATATATATATATTATATATATATAATCTTTCTACGCTGTGTAACATTACACTATACAACAGCATCAAAACGATATCATTTTGACTCGTACAATTTTTACTTTTTTTCATCAAAACAATTTTGTTTTGATGCTGTTACAGGCACACAACAGAAAGATTATATAGATATATATATATATAAATATAAAATGAAGGAAAAAAAAAAAGGAATAGACTTAAAAGAAAAGGTTGATTGTTAAATTATATGATCATACGATAAATATGGTATGCCTGGAGTTAATAGTACCGACTATAGTGGTACCTTAAGCTTAGGGAATAGTACATCAAAATATTGATTATGCGAGAGATGATAATTAACTATATAGCCTCCATGCAAAAGAGAAAGTTCAGTGGTGTCCAATTCCTCCACCACCTCCTCCACCAAATCCGCCGCCAGCACCACCACCCCCTCCAGCTCCTCCGCCGAATCCACCTCCAGCACCTCCTCCTATCCCACCACCTTTACCAATTCCTCCTCCTCCTCCAGCACCACCTCCACCTCCAATTCCTCCTCCTTTGCCAATACCTCCACCAGCTCCTCCTCCAAAACCACCTCCTTTTCCAATTCCTCCTCCTACACCTCCACCGGCTCCACCACCAATTCCTCCACCTCCACCCGCACCACCACCAGCTCCTCCTCCAATGCCCCCACCTTTTCCGATTCCTCCACCTGCACCGCCTCCTAATCCACCTCCTGCTCCTCCACCTAAACCTCCTCCAATTCCACCACCCTTTCCAATACCTCCTCCAATTCCACCACCTTTTCCAATGCCGCCTCCAAGCCCTCCTCCTGCTCCACCTCCTCCACCAGCGCCTCCTCCAATACCACCACCCTTCCCAATCCCACCTCCAATTCCTCCCCCCTTGCCTATCCCACCTCCTAAACCACCACCTTTTCCTATCCCTCCTCCAAGTCCCCCTCCACCTCCTCCACCTAAACCTCCTCCAAGGCCACCCCCACCACCTGCACCGCCACCAGCCCCACCACCAACACCTCCTCCTAAACCACCCCCACCACCCGCACCACCACCAAATCCTCCCCCACCTCCTGCTCCACCACCAAATCCACCTCCTGCACCACCACCACCACCAACTCCTCCTCCAAAGCCACCACCTCCGCCAAACCCACCACCGAACCCACCTCCCTTACCAGCATGCAGGAACTTCTCATCCTCATCTTTCAAGTTCCTCCCAAAAACAACACTCCCCACAAGAACATGAAAACAGACCAAAGCAATCACTCCCACTCTCATTGCACCACGTACCATCATAATTTCAAAAAGAATATTGTTTTTGAAATTTGTATTTCTTTACTGAATTTGCAGTGCATGCAAAAATCAGGACTCCGAGGGGGGGATTTTATACTATACTTTTCAAACTCCTTTTTCTCTAGTCTTATACTGTTTGCATTAAATGTTGCTTCAACAACTAACTGTGCTCTACAATTATATAGTATACTACTGGATGTCCACAATTTATTAAAAGGTGGTTTGGTGAAACCCTCTTTAATGGCCTGTTCATATTTCCGTATAAGGAAGAAAAAATAAGATCATTTTCCATCAACCTGACACCATTTGCCTTCACATGGACCAAACCTTGCCTTGAATTGGCTACATAATGTTTGGTACCAGTAGCCAATTGGATTTTTTTTTTCTTGGCCTGGGGAATCACAGATTCTGGCACAGTCGCAGTGATGAACTGCTCTGCACTGTACTCTTTTTTGTTTTTGGATGCACACAGTGTAAGATTCGATTTTGGGATCTGTCCTCTTCGCACTCATCCCCTCCAAACTAGGTGTCCCCAAGAAAGACGAAGAGTACTAGTTTGTAGTTTCAATTTTACGAAGGCAAATTTGTTATGGTAGTTGTCTGATTTTGGAGAACCCAGATGTCCTATTAGATTAAGCAAACAAATAGTTAATGAATCAACTTTGGTCATTACATTTATTATAGAGAAAAGAAAACTCACTGTTTGGAAAATGCAAATATATGTCGTTTATCTTTTATCCTTTTTAAGCAAAGATTTACGTTCCAATTTATTGCAAACATATGTAACCTCTGCATGCTAGTCAAAAAGACCACAGTGTGGTTTAAATATAAATTTTTTTATAAAAAAATTTCAATTTTTGTTTTTGTCAATTCTGGCTTGGTTTGGTGGTAAACGCTAGCCCTTGGAAACGAGACGTGAGTTGAGACATGAAGAAGGTAAGTGCATAACCACACTAATGATCCTCATGAGTCAAATTTTTTTTTTTTACAAAAACTTATCTCGTAATTTTTCTAAAGTTTATCTAATATTCTATTCATTCAGACTAGAAGTTTTCATACTATTCATATAACTTTATTTTTAATAAAATTTTAACTAATTTAAAATATTAATACATTTAATTTCAAACGATTCAAAATAAAAATAGGAGAGTTATTAATAATTAAATTATAAGTCCCTCCGAGGACACCTCAATGGATAGAGTAGCAAGCGTGTAGATCATAAGCCTCGAGTTCAAATTTCACCAATAATCTCTGAAAAAGAGGAATGTTAATATACGTAAAAATTTATCCGAACACCGTAAAATAAATAAATTATAAGCTTCTTCGCTCAAAAGACTTAATCATACTCTAGTTTTAGGTCTGGCATTCACCGAAAAATTGATGTAACATGGCAAAGTACTTTAAAAACATTTGGCCTACCAGTCGGCAGACCAACCAAGTAAACGAGAGTTGGATTCATGGATTGATATTTAGGTCTAAATAGGTCCCTGACTTATATTAAATGCTTAAACAACATAAAATTTTGATACGAATCTGGTTCATGTCTCCACACATGAACCTCACGATCCATATAAAGTTAAGAGATATTTTTTATTTTTCTACTTCTAATACTTTGTGAAAACAAAAATTATGATATGACTCAATGTGAATCATATAATCCATCTAATCGGATCTATAATAGAATTTACGTAAACCAATGACCAGCCTTAATTAGGATTTGCAATTGTCGACAATATTTTGTCTATTCTTAATTTGACAGGACATAAGAGTTTCCAATTGAAGTGGAAGGAATTGCCTTCTTGTTGGCAAATTAATTAAGGTATGATGAAAACTTACCTCCTGAAATTGAAAATACCGAAGCTTCCATATTCATTCGTTATATATCAAAGTTTTCTTGCATGTATATTCATTGTTTTCCCATTTAGATTTTCCTTTATTGGAAAATTGATTGAAAAACTTATGTCACCATTTAAAAAAAAAAAAAAAAGGGGTCTTTCAATATTTCTACCTTTTTTTTTTGACGTTGACTTATATATGATATTAAATATATTCATCAAATAATTGAATTATGATACTCTCTGTGCTCTACAATACTTGTCACTTAATATTGTTTATATATTTCAAGGTATAAGGCATAAGTGAAGTTTTTATCCTTATTAGTCAACTTTGTTTTAACTTTCAAGAGAAGAGTAAAGAAAGTAAGAGGACAGAGGAGATGATTTGATGTGGGATGATGTAAATTTCAATGACAATAATAAGGGGAAGAATTGTCTTAAAAAGGTAATGGTATGCTTATCTTAATTTAAATGAAATAACTTTAAACAACAAATATCGCAAAACAGAGGGAATACTTTTCTTCTCAAAATTGAACAACTTTTTGGTTAATTTGTATAAGAATTACTCCCTCGGTCACTAAATATATGTCACTAGCCGTTATTTTATAAAAATTAAGATTTTTTTTCCTAAAATGCCCTCTAATTATGCTTTGAAAAATCTAAACATCATTTCATTATATATCATTAAAGGGATAATATAGAAAAAACACCTTCAAATACCTAATTAACTAACAATAATGACTTATAATTAGAAGAAAAGTTAGTTAAAAGGACTTATATTTAGTAACAGAGGGAGTAATAAGAGTTCTTGACTTGTTGCATTAGCTTTAACAAGGGTTCGGATCTCCCGTTACATATTTATGTATCATTCCTTCCCGTAAAAGATAAACTAAACCCTAGAAAAACTTGATATCTTAGAAACACATATTAAATTTCTACTGGTGGAGTCAGAGCTGTCAATTGGGATCAGGTCCCGGTCCAACCCCATAATTTTGAAGGGTTGGGCTTCAAAAACCTGGCCCTAATAACAAGAAGGGCTTTTTGAATCGGCCCTTAAGGGCTGAGGGCCAACAAGGGCTGAAAGAGGGCCGGGCCGGACCGGCCTTTTGGGCCAAAGGGATTTTTTTTATTTATTTTAATTTTTTTAAAATTTTTTTATTTTAATATTTAAATTTTTTTTAATAAATTCTAACAAAAGTACAAACAAAAATTAAAACAAAATAATAGTTTGGTTGCATTTTTATTTAATCTATTTATTTTCTTCTTCTTGAAGTCCATAGGCCAATTAATCTATTCAATTTTATTAATCTAATTCAGGCTATTCGGAATTTTCACTTACTATATTGGAAGAAAGAAAAATTAAATTACTCAGACAAAATATATTTGGGGACATGAATGAATGAAATAGTACTTGTATATTCCATTAGAATTGAATTGAATTAATATGACCTAATGTTTCACGATTTTACACTTTGTTGTTCTATTATTAATGTGTAGAATACTAGTTAGACACTTACTTATAAATCTGGATTTGGAGCTTATGGAAATTTAAATAAAAAACAGAGAGGAGATTAATATTATTTTGTTTAAACAAAAATAAAAAAAAAATTTACAAACGAGAATCCCTTAGGGTTGCATTTTTATTTATGAATTGGAAACAAAAATTTGTTTGGTTTGTAAGTTTTGTAAAAGAAAGCCTTTGGATTGAGGGCTTGAGGCCATATTTCATCTAAAAAATTTTAAAAAAAATTAAAATTTTTTTTTTTTTAAAAAAAAAACCTCTGACCCCAAGGGCTAGACCATCTCAACCCTCGACCTAGTTTTGGTGGCCCTTCAGGAAAAAGGGCCGACCCATCCCGACCCTTCACATGGTCTAGCCCTTTAGGGTTGGGATCGGGCAGGGGTAATTGACAGCTCTAGTGGAGTGGCGTACCATTGTATAACATCATATCCGAAGCCTCTTTATTATTAATGATTAGGAGAGCAAAAATTCATCTTCAAAATTTTTAAAACAGAAATAATGTACGTTTAAGTACTCATCAGTCCCACAAAAATAGGTTGATTTTTTTTAAAACTAAAATAACCCTTATGTATTCTCCATTAACATCCATTACTATTCCCTAATTAAAATTACTACTCTTTTCTCTCTACTCCCAACTTCTTTTTTATTCTCAATCAATATGTGTGTGAAGTTTAACACAGTTGATTAAAACATTGAATGGAGGATTAAATTACCGAAAAAATTTAGAAGAAGAAGAAGAAGAAGAAAGAATTATGTCGATGAGACCAAGGGAATAGGTTCCTTGTCCAAATTTATAAGTCATTTAGATTGAATTTGTTAATATTAAGGTAAATTTTTCCCCCCCCCATAATGTCCCTATGGAGAGGAACATTAATAGAGAAAGAAAAAAAAAATGTTACAAAGAGAATAGGTAATTTTGAAAAAAATAAATAAAATATTCATTAAACTACTAACAATAACTTATAACAAGGGACCAAAAAAAAAAAAAAAAAAAGCTCAAATGATTGTAAATAAGAATAGAGGGAATATTAATTTGGACCACAAAAAATATGACTATTCTTTTACTAGCTTATTGTATTATATATTTTAATTTGACAAATTTTAATGAATGGGATTGACTTAATTCATTTTTAATCCAATAATGTCAACTTTTTAATAATAACTTTAACTAATTTAGTATATGAGCCAGACATTTAATTTTTAAATGACTTAGAATGAAAATATTAATATTAAATTTTAGACGAGGAATATTTTAAATTAATTGTTTTGCTAGAGGAAAGGAGTATCAAAAGAAAAATGGAAAGAAATTCCTAATATAAGAAAACTAAAACCATGAGAGATATACATTTTGTGTGACATTACTACAGTG
>JAOXNR010000032.1:12631574-12643022 GCA_028571225.1 Parsonsia alboflavescens | reverse complement strand
AGTTTACCTAACGTCGATATTTGAAAATCATCGAAAAATTGTTTATTAAGTACAAAACCGCTTCTAAGCTTTTCAGGAACTGCCAGAACAAATTTTTGGAGCGATTTAGGGTTTAATACTTATGGCGGTTTTATAATCTCCATTTTAATTATAAAATTAATTTTTTAATTTATTGAAATAGTCAAAAAATATTTGCTAAGGTCCTTAAAGGTTGTTTAAAAATTGAAATTTTAAAGAATACAACAAAATCATTTAATTTGCAGTTTAAAATATGTAATAATAATAAAAGTGCCGGTTAAAATGACTAAACAAATATTCAATGAAAGTACTTTTTAATCCTTACAGCTGTTATAGAACCTCCACTTAGCATATTTTCTGATAGGTGAATTCTTTGATGGAATTTGGTCGGAGCGGTTCATTTAAACCGTCACTAGTCGAACTAAAACCGCTGCTAAACATAGTAGCGGTGGTGGTTTTAAAACCGCCACTACACCAGCCCTTTAATTACCAAAATCACTGTCAATGAACAAATAAAAAATCTACATGTGACTTTTATTTATTCTTTTAAATATATTTTATAAATTAATCTCTAAAAATATACTACCTCTATTCTACGATATAAGTCGTTAGCAGTCATTTTACGTGGATTAAAGACTTTTTTTTTAACGGTGTGATGGATTAAGGATTATTAAAAATAATTATATTAAGTCAAAAATGTCCATCTTCTCTCTCTCTCTAATAATTATAATTATCTTCCTTTACAATAAATGAAAGATAATAGAGAGTAAAAAATGAAAAAGTATCATAATTATATCCTGATAATAGCAAAATGACTTATATTGTAGGATAAAAAAAAAAATCTAAAACGACTTTTATTGTGAAACGGAAAAATAAATCAAATCTTAGGGACATTCAATCTTTCAAGGACGCATTTTAAATTTTTATTAATATATTAAAAAATATTACATGAAAATATATTAGAAGGTCCAGAACTGAGCCGAGATAAAAGATTTTTATTGTTGAGAGGTCAAAGAAAATGGAGAGTACTATTTTAAACTTTCTAACAAATGCATTAATTCCGATTACTCTCAGCATGTGGTTTGAAAATTGATAGAGACTTCTCGGCATTTTCCAGCTTTGTTTGGGACCTTTAAAGTTGGTTTCTAGAATGAGATAATTCTCAAGGGAAATTTCTTTATGTCTGGGAGAAAAAAAATTATTATTATTTTTTTATTTTGAAGGAAAAAAAAAACCCCTCAATTAGAACACCTATTAGCTTGACCTTTTAAACACATTTTATATATGTAAAAAATGAGATTGTTAATGATCATTGTTTTTTGGTAAATTATGAGTATATATGGATCCAATTTGTAAGAATTTTTGAATGATATAAGATTCATGTGACAAGATTTTTCATGAGATAAAATAATACTTTCTCATTTTGATTTTGATAAATTTTATTTAAAAATTTTGATTTAGTTCATTTTGACAATATGATTTAACTCCTTTATAAAATTTTAATTAATTTAGGAAATGAGACATTCAATTTCGAATAACTTAAAATAAAAATAGAAATATCCAATTCTCAATACTTATAGTACTTGAATTTAAAAATAAAAAACAAAAAAGATTCAAATGCCATTTTGACATGAAAGTATTGACTATTTGACATCCATAGGTGATGTCTTCCCTTAGTTTTCTCACCTAAATTCCATTACTAAAAGAAAGTCATATTCCTTTGAATTTGTCGTCTTAAACTCTTTAATTTCTTAGCCTTTTGGTGTTAGTTTCTTGGTTTCTGCATGAAATTAAAAGCCATATAAAGTCAAAGGGGTTTTTTTTTTTTTTTTTAACTCTCTAATTAAATGAAACAATGGCAAACAGGACATTTATGATGCCAACACATACATCCTCAAGTCCTCAACCAACTATTTTGTGAAAATTGTTCTGCACAAGTTCTTAAGGAAACAAGTTATCATATATTTTAGGATTTAACCTTTTATTTTTTGGAGGTTTTGGTTCCTTCCTTAACAATTTTTCTTGACTTTTTCAATCCTTAGATAATTTTCGTTTGAATATTTTGATTCTTTTAATCGAATTTTTTTAAAAAAATTATCAAAATTTGTAATCTAACGATCACCTGATCAATTTATTTAACAAAAGTATAATTTGAACAATAAAGTAACCATTATATCCTTGTTAAATGGATCAAAATGACTGCTGACGACATATTCCAATGATTTTTTTGAGGGATTCAATCAAAAGAATCAAAATATCAAAATGAAAATTACTTAAGGATTAAAGAGGTCCAAAAATAATGTTAGGGACCAAAACCTTCAAAAAGCAAAAAGTTAAAGTTCAAAAATATATAATTACTCCTTCAGAAAAAAATTATCCTGAAACATTGCAAAAAATCTACTTTATTTTATTATTAATAAGGTAGTGCAAGCCCATAGATAACTAATTCTGACCAAATCATTCAATGAAAAGACAATTTCAAAGATGTAAATTATGGACTTTAACCCCTTGTGAGAAATTTTGAAGGAGACCAAAGTACATCTGACAATCATCAAAATGATAAGAAATAATCTTAAAATCAAACACGTTATTTGAAGCTTCTAGCAGGGGAACCTATTGCAAAAGGCAAGCACATCTTTAAGGTCATCTTGTGCACATCATGAGCACTATTGTCATAGAACTAATATTCACAACAAAATCCATTCCCTGGACAAGAGAATCTCAAGCCAACGGAGAACCACATCTGATCAAACTCAAGCGTGTATACCCTTTGAAACACTCACAACACAAGCAACTAACATGCATAAAATGCTGTACCATGGATTTCCTTCAATTACTTTTTGGTCTTCTTATGGGAATTTCTGGGGAGGGAAAGGCAAATCTCCCTTTTCCGTTTGTTGTTGTTATTGACGGTGGTGTTATTTGCTGCCACGCTTACAGGACTCCTGCTCATCAGAAGAGTATCCTTCACAAATATCTTCAACTTCCATAATGTGGACTCGCTCTGCATAGAAGTCATAAAACTCAGGTTATTGACAGTAGAAATATTGTAAGATGTTGAAATGTGGAAAGCGCGGAAAAAAAAAATGAGAATGGAAAACATCTGACCTGAGCATCCATGTCAAGGTTCACTTCCTCGGCATTTGCTTGAAAACTGGGATCATTTTGAGCAACAATTAACAAGGCCTTGTCAAGATCCTCAGAAGATAATTGGGTCAGAGCAGTCCCAAGTCTTTTCTTCTCTTCAGTTGACATCTGTCTGTAGCAAGGAATTGGAACAAGGGTATATCATGGTAAGAAATTACTTGACCAAAAAGAAATAATTACCCTGACACTGATGTAGAAACCAAGGATTAGTAAACTAAACATCATGTCAATGTTTCCGTGGATGCCACAAAAATGATTTGAAATGGACTCCATTTGAATCATTATACCAAAGATCTAAATGCTTGCTTCATATTTTTTCAGAAAAATCATAAGCTTTAATTGACTTGTATGTATTCCCAATCCATATCATCCACTTCCAACTCTTCATATACAACTCAGGTTTGTAAGGATGACATGTCAATGAGGCCATCAAATCAATTGATGACACAACTAATGAGATAACCTCCGAGTGCTAAGTGGAAACATCAGCTGACCTCAAGATAAATCAATGCAGTGCTCTAAAAAAATGACTTGAAAATTCTCCAACAGACCTCTAATGCATCGATGCCATAACAGAAGTCACAGGCTCAGAGACCAAATAAGAAACATAATACCATTAGTGAATAAGGTATATAAACCATACTTGAATTAGGAATATCTGGGGCAGGGAATCCAACATTCAAAAATACTGTTTGGAGTCTTGAAATAAATAAACGGCAGTTGTATTACTCAATGTAACAAACAAAGGATGGAAATGCACAAAAACATTACAATGGAGCGAATCGCATAGGAAGCTGGGGGAGCTAGGTACCAATGCATAACAATATTCCAGAACTAGGTATTCGGTGTATAAACAACATGACTTGATAAAATAACCTCTAGAATGCAGAACAATTTCCCATATTGGAACATTTTTCCATCATTTTCCACATTGAAACATAAAACAAACCTGCAATTTTGAAGTACCATTTTTCTAAGTTTTTCCAAATGCAAATCCACTTCATCAAGCTGGGAAATAAAATGAATTGTTAAATTATTAGTGAGACATCCAAATTTAGGAGACAATCAAAATAACCAGAAAGTTCGGATTTCACTTAAAATTGCGATTTGCATCTTAAGTTTTCTTTCTTATGATACTCTTCCTTATAAGAAACTGTAAGTTCAGGATACCTCAATAGTCAGATCTCTAGTCATCTTGCCATGAACAGCCTCTTGAGCAAGCTTAATATCCAATTGAGCCTCTGCTTCCTCCTCTTTGTGCCTTTTTTCCTGAAATTGCTCATTTATAAATCAAACCAGGCACCACTAACAAAATAAGGATATGAAATTGTTGTTTAATACATAAACCCTGACAAAGGGCAATTTACATACATAACTGAACATTGTTTAATATTAAAGCAATGTGAATTGACATATCTTATTATCCGTAAACACTGAATTTACTCTGTAAGAGAACAAAGATACTTTCTTCTGCAGTATAATAATACCTCTTCATCAACTTTTGGCAAAAGTAGCAGCCATTTCTCCTCAAATTTTGCCAATAGAGTTTTTGCCATCACATGTACATCATCTCTTTCATCATTGTATTTAATTGCATTCTTGAATATCAATCTGACATCAGCACATAACTCTCGCACATGTTTGTATCCAGTGCCATCCTTGGCATCTATTCTGTTTCTAATTGTGCTAAAGTCCATGGGCTTCTCAATCACCTAGCACATAAAAAAAATAATAAACTATATTAGGCAAGATACTAAAAAGTTAATATAATGATGGAAATGAGAATGACTTTCCAAAGAATAAACATGAAAAGAAGGATGATATTGAAGGCTGCAATGAACAAACATGTAGAAAGAGCGAGAGAATGAGGGAAAATTTTTTATTCACTGAAAAACTGGCAGAAAAGGTCAAAAGCATTACCTCATAGTAGTCATGCAACCCAAGACCTTCCACATCTACAGGTTGCATAAAAGGTTCTACCCACCGATGTTGAGTGAGCTGCCAAGGCAAAAAATTGACAAAATTTTACAACTGTTCGTAACATATCAAACAGAGATATAAATATGATGTAAGAACCCACAGGAAAGTGCATGCGACAAATACAATAGCAACCTCTATAACATATAATACAAAGATCTAATTAGACTAAGAAACATATAGGTTATTCCAATAGTTATAATTAGAATGTCCAGAAGAATAGATAGTTTCTTACTGACCAGAGAAGAAAATACAATGGAGTGGGTGTTGAAAAGAAAAACCAGCTCCTATTTCTACTTGACACTGAAAAAAGCAACAGGGTTGTGCCACTCATATTTACCAACAGACCAGCAATTGAGTGAAAGCTCAGACTTTGTCACATGAGGTAATTCAACAATAACTTAACTCTCCAAAGGAGCAAAATGAGAAAATACCTCCACCATAGAACAAATTTGTCTACTTAGTTTGACTAAGAACACTAATCCAACGTGATAGGACATGCTAATCATGAAAACCATCAGTTTTTTCATTTCCTACGGACCCTTCCTTTCTGCTTATGCCTTATAGAGAAGACAGTTCATCAAGATAAAAAGAAGATACTCCCTCAGTCCGAAATTAAATGTTCCATTTTGACTTGCACAAATTTTAAGAAAATGAGTTGACTTAGTTCATTTTACACTTAATAATATCAATTTCTTAAGAAAATTTTAACTAATTTAGGAAATGGAACATTCATTTCCGGACAACTCAAAATGGACATGTGGACATTCAATTTCTAACGGAGAGAGTATATTACTTCAAAGTCCAGTGTAGGTAATAGCTTTGTGAACTCTTGTGAACTTTCAAACTTCCAGCATAACGTGAGGAGAAAATTGTGAAAATAATTTGTTCTCTTTCTCGATCATGCAATTGAGCCCATAAAAGCTATGAAACAAGTAATCATCCAGCAAAACAATGATGGACGTAACAGGAGGTTCTTAAAAGTCTTCCATTTATCATTTGACTGATTTAGTGTCCTCCTATAATTCATCTACAAACCATAACGTCAAAATCTAACTAGGTCTCAAGTTTAGTGGCATGAAAGTGTTCCACTTCAAAAGAGACATGCATTGATGAATCCGTACAACCAATACAACACAAGCAGCTGAGCATCAAAAGCCCAGACACCATTGATGCAACTTGAAAACCAACATAGGATTTATTTTAGGCATCCATTGTTTGTAATCATCAAAAACAGAAGGATGAACAGCTAAACTAGGAAATTTCCAGGAATTTAACACAGACAAAATATGCAATCTACTAAAGAGGATAAGCATGGAGCAAAAGATATGGAGCTAAATAAAGTAGAAAAAGAAAGAACATCTACAGCTAGGTGTTGAGAATGAATATATAAAAAATTCGTTTTTCACTTCTTAAAATTAATAGAATTCCGGTAGCATACTTCAGTATTCTTAATATATCACCACCCTTATCAGTTTTCTATAGCCCTACTGGCATTGTAGCCTCTATGGACATGCCTCACTATAATCCCATTCTCTCTTAAGAAGTACCTATTTCAATTTTATAAATTATACTTAATCTCCCAGCAGGAGATGGACTCAAGTTCTAGTGCTTAAACAGGTTAAGCTCTCCAGTTTGCATAATTTGTATGAATCTAAAGCTATTGATCTTCTTCTCAGATATTTCATTCTAAAGTGAAAACATACTCAAACCATTCCCCTGTTCCCTTTGCAAACATTCCAAAATTCAATGAAATAAACAAGTTTATAGACATAAGCATCCACAAGGGTATTGTGTTGTATTTTAGCAATCAAGGGAAATAAAATATGGTGGTGGGGGAGGTGGGTTTTTTTTTTTTTGGGGGGGGGGGGTAAGTGAAAAGGTTGGATTTGAGGATATTTGCCTAGTAAATCATGTAGCAACTGACATATTTCAAAAGGCAAGCACAATCAAACTGCCAAATCACCTGGCTTATTATTTTTTGATTAAATTGGCGTATAAGATCCTGCATTCGCTTGGCAGCAGCTGCTTCCCTACGTGCTGCATCCTGTTGTCGTTTTCTAAACCCAGAAATTTGTTTCTCCCTGTCTTTGTCCTTTGGAGCTGAATTACCTTTAGTTGTAGTATGTGACTTCTTATTTGCATTTAAGTAGAATTGTTCAACTTCATTCAGTCTCCGCTCAAGCTGGAAAAAAAAAATCAGATTCTTCAAAACACAGACCAGAACTTATATTTGTAATGTCCACAGTGATTCTCAAAAGAATGGTAAAAAGAATGCCAATGGTTAGTTAGGAAAATATATAAATGCATCGACAAACATTCAATTATACACTATTTGTGTCAACCAGTAACAACTTCTAATTCATCAATAAAGGCATTTTGACTCAATTATAGCTTGATATGAAACTATATACATATGTGGATGGCTAACATTTGAAAATTATAAACAACTTTTTTTTAAAATCTTCTTCCAAGTTACAGCTAAACAACTACATTTACTAATTTGGATATGAGTAGGTCACAAAACATAGCAATTGAATGAACAAGACAAAAACCTCACAATTTCAATCTAGTTGATGACTACAGCAAGCTCCTGTTGAACATAATCAAGTACAACAAGAAACTTTTAAGAGATGCATCAGTGATTACAACTATTTGCCAGTATGTCCATACCTGATCAACCCTCAAAAACATTTCATCAACTTGTAGTTTAAGCTTCTCCACATTAGACTCATTTCCTTTGATATCTCTTGGATTTGGAATTTGTACATCGGCCAGCAAGCCAGGATTTATCTCCATCTGTTAATTCATCAAAAGAAATTATAAATAACAGCAAGCATGGAATAGGATACAGTAAAAAAAAAATTGGCATCCCCTGATTGATCATTCCCGACTCCCCTACGCTCGTCACAAAAGAGAGGAACAAAACTTTAGCTTCAAGCTCCCCTAAAAAGCATTCACTCTAAACAACAGTGCCAGTGCAGTAAAAATCTTTATTTTATGAAAAAAAAAAATTATATTAGTTCTGATTCAACTAAAAAGACAATTCGGAGCTGTAAATTATGGAGCTTGCGCCCTTTCATACAAGAAGGAGAAATTTTTAACTGAACCGTATTGATTAGAGATCAGGAAAATTCCTTTATGTCAGTCATATACGTAGATGTAAATGAGCAAAAATTTCTTTTATCCATCTTATAAAAATTACAGCTTTATTACCTCGGGTCTCCGGTGGCAGAAGATGATACAGCAAAATCCCACGGAAAAAAAAAAACCCTAAATAGCTTAGCCTTCTGCAAATGAAAGTTTTCGAAGCAGAGCGAACGGCGTCGTGCCGTTTTCATATATACTTTTTTTTTTTGTCCTTTTGTTTTTTGTTAATTTCAATTAGACCCCTCATATTATACAATTATCTCTATAAACACCTTATTTATGGCAAATAGTGATATCATTACTTCACATGTATATCCCATGAAGTGCAATCCCAATTCTCAAATTTAGACAATTGCATTAGTTGAGAAGACTACTTCAATTCGTTGGCTTGGAAAGTGGTCTTGATTTGCTTCATTTATTAAAGAAATCAATCAAATGAGTAGTTTAAGGGAAAATAGGTTTTGATAATTGAATTAACAGCTCATAAATTAATTAGTAAAAGCATTTATTCTAAATTCTAAAAACAATGTCTTGGCAAGAATTTCATATTATTAAGTTTGAGATAGTGACGAAAGTTGATATAGTATCAATCTCACCTCTATATATAGAGTATAAGTTCAATTCCTATTAGGCTCAAAGATTAGCCCGTTGCATGGAGTGATTAAAGAGTTAATTTTCCCTAAGTCCCACTGAGGCATATCCCTCAATTTACAACCTTTACATGACATAAAGGCGGGAGGATGTAAAACCTTTATTTAGTAATGTTCATAAAATAAAATAAAAAAGGTTCGAAAGAGTTTACATTAATAACATATAAAAATTAAAACGTTACTTTAATGCAATCAAATTTTTTAAAGAATATCCTTCTAAGATCTTGCCATGCCTAAAGACTTCAAAGAGAGGATTCAAGCAGGAGAAGAATTTGCCAAAATTAGTCATGTGCCCTCTATAATTTTTGACTATTGAGTCTTATTCATTTCTTGTTCTTTCTTTTGCCCAAGTTTTATTTCAAATTCTCATTTATTTTGTGGACATTTGAATTTTTCTTTTTAACTATATCCTTTTCAATTTTTTTTAATAATATAAGTTTTATTCAAGTTTTTTTTTTTAATATAAGTCATTTAATTTTAATGCATACATACATAAAGATAAAAAAAAAGAAGCATTATTTAGTCAACAAATAAAAAAAGTGATAAAGAAAATTGGAATAGAAAGTATTAAGTTAAAGATAAAAGTATATATTTTTTTAAAAATCAAAATTCAATAAATTTTGAAGCAATCTTTTAATCCAAGACAACAATACTGCTATTTTCGTTTTTATAGTACAAGGCTTACAAAACGATTTATATTATGAGGTAAATAAAATAATCATAAATCACTTAATATAAACTATTTAGATTATAAGGCTTAATAGTCGCTTCTATTGTGAGACATGGGATGGAGAATAAAAAATTTTAATGTAAGTTCGATCCTTTTCGGTTAACAGAAGTTCTAAGAGGTGCGACGTCGCGACAGAGACGGAAAAAGTTGACGGCTGTGATATTCAAAAACTAGGGGACTAAACGACGTTGTTTTGGGCACAACCTTCATCTCCCTCGGAAAACTCTATCCTTTCCCTTTTCTGGCTGACGAAGAGCCGGTCATAGATACGTGAACCGACCTGGATTTCATCATCATCCTTGCAAATTCTTCGATACTAGTATTAGTGTTCCTGCACATACTTTCATCGCTGCTATCTGAATCATTTCGAAAGTTTTCGTTCAGGCTGTGATTTTCCTTTTCTCCGATCTCCTGTTGTATCCCCTTCCTCTTTTTGAACTTCAACTTGGACGAAAACGAAGAAGTTTTCCTCTTGGAATTAGCAGGAAGAGTATTCTTCCACTTCTCGCACTTCTTTTGTTGTTTAGCAAAACGAGTGAAGAGAAACGGTACTCCGACGGATCTCGACCGTCGGAACGCAGGTTTCCGGTCGATGAGGTCCGAGACACGATGGCCAGAAGAGGAAGAGGAGAAGAAAGAGAAAGACGAGGAGGATGAAGCAGAAGAAGACGACGTAGTAGAAGCGCAACACGAACAGGGGCGCACGTTAGCGCAGTCGGGGCAGAGAGAGATGAGGCGGTCGCGGAGGCAGACAGGGCAGATTCCGTTACGGCGGTGCTTGGAAGGGTGTTGTGGACGTTTCCAGACTTCTTCTTCTTCAATGTAAACCGCCATTTATGGAAGTTACAGCCGTCAACTATTTCCGTCGCTGTCGCACATCAAAGACTGTGCGGTGTCGCACCTCTTAGAACGTCTATATATATATATATATTCATCACTTTCCAAAAAGGGTAAAAAACCTTAATTTTGTGTATGAATGTATTGTATCATAAGTTCAATAGCGAGGTTTGCGGTTGCATAATCTCGTTATGCATCTTATCTGAGAACTCATTAAAGTTGTTGTCCAGTTTAGGTCCAATTTGGGGAAATATTCCGCCATGGTCAACTTTTGTGGGTGTGAATGTAGAATTCAGAACGTCTCTGCGATGCTTACTGTAAGGGGAATAGCAAAGTGTAATCAACCTTACTGGATTCGTAAGCAAAATCCCTATAAAGACTTGGAGTTTTAGTTGCAAAAGGGGTACAAAGGTGATGTCTTTGTTAGTTCAAGATCTTGAACCCTAAATATTTAACATGGCTGAAGCCGTTGCATCTTTTGTTGTTGAAGCAATTGGTAACATGTTGATTGAGGAAGGAAAGTTTCTCTCAGGGGTCAGTGATCAAGTTGAGCAACTTCAGTTAGAGCTCAATCGGATGCTATCGTCCTTGAGAGATGCAGATGCTAGAAGAAATGACGAGGAAATGATGAAGGAGTGGGTTTTACAAACCAAAGAATTGGCTTTTGAGGCTGATGATTTGATTGAAGATTTTACTTTCAAAGTGGAATCTCGAAGAAGATGAGGAGGCATCAAGAACATTCTCAAGAGATTTGCTTGTATCTTGAATGAGTGTTATTCTAGTCACAGAGTTGGGTCGGAGATAGAAAAGCTTAAGGCCAGAATTTCTGACCTTAACAGAAGTTTTCAAGACTATGGGCTGAGATCTTTAATGGAAAGGGAAGGGTCTAGTTCTTGGGAACAACAATTAAGACGGACATATTCTCATCTTGTAGAGGAT
>JAOXNR010000032.1:12612794-12631474 GCA_028571225.1 Parsonsia alboflavescens | reverse complement strand
TAGAGGATGATTTTGTTGGATTGGTGACTGATGTTGATTAGCTGGTGAAGCATTTGGTGGAGGAAAATGAAACAAGAATTGTTTCTGTCTATGGAATGGGTGGTTTAGGGAAGTCAGCTCTGGCAAGAAAAGTATACAATCACCCTCAAGTGAAGCATTATTTTAATGCTTTTGCTTGGGTTTGCATATCTCAACAATGGCAGAAGAAAAATATTTTGCAAGGGATTTTTATTAGCTTCACTCCTGAGAAAAAAGAGGAAATTGAAAACTGGAGGGATGAAGAGTTGGTGAGGCAACTCTTCCAAATTCAACAAAGCAGAAAATGCCTTGTAGTTCTTGATGACATTTGGTCAATCGATGCTTGGGAAAATATAAAACATGCATTTCCAAACAACAAGGATAGAAAAATATTGCTCACTACCCGTAACAGAGATGTAGCATTGCAAATAGGCCCAAGGGGTTAACTCCATGAGCCAAGACTGTTGAATCAAAGAGAAAGTTGGGAGCTGCTTCGAAAGAAAGTTTCACGGGATAGACATGATCAACTGGGTAACTTGTGTTTTGAGTTTTTCCTGAATTATTTTTGGTATCAAATTTGCTTCATTGGATTCTTTATAGGAATCAAATGCTGACAATGGTATCCTGTCTACAATGCCCTTATCTGTGTACAAAATGCTGAGACCTATTGATAGAACCTGAAGCTTTTGCCTGAAGTGACTTACATAAATTGAAACATGAAATGGTTCCCAATATTTTCCTGTATCGAGTAAGAGAGCTTAATAAAAAGCAAATATTGAACTGTAGGAAAGATCTTGTGATTTATAATTACTAATTGGCTGAGCAAATTTAGTTTGTTGTATGTCACAGTTGAAAATTGAAAATACCACATATCATGAAAGTTGTAGACGAAAATGAAATACAACAATTCAATACCTAGTTGTATTAAATTTAACTATTGGATTAAGATGCCCACCAGTCACCATCTATTGAAAAGAGAAGAAACCGTAAAAGGATTAAAATATGTCAATCTGTGAAACAAGAATAGCTGAACAGGCCTGCATCTTGATATATTGTCTGATTGCACAACCTTTTATGGCACTCCATAGAAGAAATTTGTTTAGGCTTTTTCATTAGCTTCATTTGAGCATTGTGGAAATCTTTAAGGTTGAAGTAGTAATAATTAGATTAACATGATAGATTATTAGCAAAAGAATAATAGCAAGATTAACAATACCCCTCTCTCCTTCTCTCCCTCTTTCCTCTGGTCTTACTTTTTCCATCTTCTTTTAGAATTTACTGGTCATTAGTGGGATACTCTTTTATGGTCATTCGTGATACAACCTGTTTCATTGAAGACTAAAGGAATGGATGTTTTCATCGTTTATTAGTTTTATGGATACTGGAGTTAGATGCTGAGGTAGAATGTACTTTTTTTCTCGTGTGAATTTATAGGATCTAATAAAATCATTCTTCTTATTTCACAGATTCCAGAGATGTCCAAAAAATGGAAAAATTAGGGAAGGAAATGGTTACACACTGTGGGGGGCTGTTCGGCTGTTGTTGTTCTTGGAGGAATTCTTGTAACAAAGCAAAGTGTGGATGATTGGCAGATTGTCTGCAAGAATATCAAAGCATATCTTTTGAGGGGCGATAATATTGGACAAGATCGAGGGGAGTCGCAAAAGATATTAGCTTTAAGTTATAATGATTTACCATATAAGTTAAAGCCTTGTTTTTTTTACTTGGGAAAATACTCTGAAGATTCTAACATAGATGTAGAGACATTATATGAATTATGGATTGCTGAAGCTATGATATCAGTGAAAGACCAAATATGTGAAGAATCAATGTTGGAAGTTGCAGAGAGGTAATCGGGGGAACTAGTAAAACGATGCATGGTTCAAGTTGAAGCACAGGCAATGCCCGCAATCCCGAGGTTTAAATCATGTGTCCTTCATGACCTCATTCTGGATCTATGCTTGTCAAAAGCAGAAGCGGAAAATTTCATCATGTTTGTTAACCATCAAATTGGACTAGAGGACAGTTTAACAAATCATTCCTTGACTGGCAAAATTCATAGACTTGTTAACCATTTGCTTCCAGCTGATGTCCCCAAATATGCTCTACCTGGAAGGAGAATTACTAGGAATCTGAGGTCCCTTACTTTTTCTGTTGTGGGAGAGTATGAGGGGTGTATGCCTAGGATCATAAAATGCCAGTTCAATAAGTTCAAGAAGCTTAGAGTGCTGGTGATTGAAGGTCTATCGCCTGGATATATGCATGGTTTGAAAAACAATATCTGCATCACAATTGATCACCTGAGGCTACCAAATGCTATTGGTAAGCTCATCTATTTGAGATATTTGAGTTTGAGAAACTCCTCCTTTTGGTGGTTAACTTCATCCTTGGGCAACCTTCAACATCTCCAGACTCTTGATTTACCGGCTGCTGATGTACTAATGATACCTAATGTGCTTTGGAAGATGAGTGAGTTGAGATATCTTTATCTTCCTCATCAGTACTTCAGTAATCCTCTGAGTATGTTGCAGTTGGAAAGCTTGAGCAAACTAGAGATACTTGAAAATTTTTTCCCCAAGCTGTGTCATGCTAAAGGTTTATCTAAGTTAAGTAATCTCTGAGCATTAACAGCTTCTGCACATAAGGACATTCAAGATGTGTCACAAATTATTCGATGCATTTCAAATTCCAGGTGTTTATGTCAAGCTTCCCTTGAGATTTGGTGCTCTGATTCACTCATCTCCAAGAAAGACAGTTCTTCAGCAGGTGTTATTTTGTTCCAATCTTCATATATTGAAAGTTAAGAGTTCCCATAGGGAATCTACCCAAATACGAAGCCAGATTCTCTTCTGGCCTTGTTGAAATACTACTACAACGTCTTCAGATTTTCTCAGGAGTGAAGCTAATAAAAATCCCTTGCAAAATATTTTTCTTTTGCCATTGTTGTGATATGCAAACCCAAGCAAAAGCATTAAAATAATGCTTCACTTGAGGGTGATTGTATACTTTTCTTGCCAGAGTTGGCTTCCCTGAACCTCCCATTCCATTGAAAGTTAGAGTTCCCATAGGGAATCTACCCAAATACCAATCCAGATTCTTTTCTGGCATTGTTGAAATACCGCAACAATGTTCCCAAATGGAGGAAGATCCGATGGAAATGATTGAGAAGCTTCCCAATTTACGAAAACTTGTATTGTTCTGTGATTCCTTTTGGGAAGAGAAATGCACTGCCGTTCAATGGGTTTCCACAACTCAGATTTCTTCAGTTTGCCCCTCTGCCCAACTTGGTGAAATGGAAGATTGATGAAGGAGCCATGCCCAATCTTTCGAGGCTACTTATTTCAAGTTGTCTAAAGTTGGAGATGATTCCAGATGGATCGAGGTTTATGAAAATGCTGAATGAATTAGAGCTTCAAAGGATGCCTAGAGAATTTAATGACAGGATTCGTGTAATTGATGGCCAAGAATTAGAGGATGTCCACAAACTCTGTAGTGTGCAATCAATTGTTATCCGCTAATTCTTTCAGTTCAGGACCAAGTCCATGCAGGTATGCTTAAACTTCCCGAGTCCCATTTCTTACCTTGATTTTTCATGTTGATCTAGAGTATACTTCCAGAGCTGTTTAATTTCTTGCTTATAGCTGTTCATTTTGAAGATTTATTTCCTCTCCAATATTATTTTTTTGTCAGCAGGAAATTAGCTAATTTCAGTCTCTATATTGTGTACCAAAGTGGTTTCTTTTGATTTGAGCACTGCACTACTTAGTATTTCACCACATTTTCTTGTTGAGAACTTCCATCTTTGTTAATGCAGAATGAACCATCCACGTTATCATAGCATTAGGAGCAATTCTGGATTTTAATTGTGCAGTTCAACCCCTTCTCACTTGGGGAAACTCAGCTGCTATGGTTCAAGAAATCAGGACTCTTAATGCTACTGATTCTGAGATTTTCAGATTTTTTGAAGACAATCAGCTTATTCTGTCCAAGAAGGGAAGGTTTTCTTCTATTGATGGTTAGTGATGTCTAAAGATTTGTGGTGTGATTGACAGGCTGAGATTAGAATCCTCAGTTAATAGTCAAAAGAATCTGCCAAAAGCCATACTTACCGTGGCTAAAACCATGAAAAAAACCCAAGTTCTATATACAGTTCTTGTCAAGAGCCAATCATGGCAGTGGTTAGTAAGAATTGCAATCCTCAACTTTAGAGTAGAAAGGATATTCTGTCCTACTCAAAAGGAGATTTATGAAGGATTGGATTATGCTTCATGAGATTAGAAGACTCAAAAGAACTTGTTGCTTTGGTTAAAATGTAGAATTCGGGCCAGTTTTAAGCATAGATGCAATTATTCCACTTTGAGTCGGACTCATTTGGTAAGAATGAAAACTCATATAAATCGCCTCATTAAGATTAAAGACTACAAAAAGACTTAGTTGTTAAGAAGGAAAGTTAAATGCACAGTCTACAATCACGCATGCTTTACCTCTCAACTATCATGTGGTATTGGTTTCCCTTGATGTTGTTGAGAAAGAGAGTAGTTATATTCCTTTTTCAATTATTTTTTCTCTCAAATATTTTATGCATCATTCGTTTAATATGAACGCATTTATTGCACAATGAGTTTCGAGAAACAATATTATTGTCAATATATATCTTATACTATCATCATTATTCTTCATAATACGTATTTCTATTATATTAGTGGGTAAAACTTCACCAGATTCATATCAAAGTATAGGACAAAATTCAGAGATGTTCCATGACATTGATAGATCAAGTTTTGCACATCATGATCACAATTTGATCATGCAAATTGCTGTCATCATCCAAATGAATGTCAAATGAAGCTATGTATACAATTATTCAAAATACCACCACCATTTGCTCTATCTTCTCTGCATCATTCACTTGGAAAGATCCTTTGTAACCTTACATTTGTAGAGCTTGTATATATTTTTTTTTCTTCTTTTGAATTGTGGATATCATATCATACAAAGAAAAACTATGCATCTCCCATATGTGGCACATTATTATTTTCCCTTGGGGGGCACCAAAAAATAAATATTTCTAAATTCATTTGGATGATGACCTCATAATTATTCTAGTGCATACACTGTTTAGATGTGGTATTTTATTGGTGAATTTTGCTTTAAAAATTCTCAAACAATCATGTTGATACTGAAAAGGAAGGGTTCTATATTTTAGATTATATCTCCTAAGGAGTAGTATTCCTTCCATTAATACCATATATACTTGCTATTATTGGTTAAAACCCTCATATATGGACCCCCATTATGATATCCAAAACCATGTCCATTCAATGAGGCATCAATAGGGTTTATATGCTTTTGTTATTCTTTTCGTGATATTCAATTTTACATCAAAATTATGTATAATTATGATACGTATCGATAAGAGTGGACTTAAGAATCCATTATCAACATGAGATATTCATTTTGACGTAGTAAACACCTGACAATTGATATGCTTGGTCATCATAGTCGCACTCTAGATGTATTCTGTCTTCTTTTACTATTTCATAATGTATACTACAAAAAATTAATTGTATTTGAAAGTGAATTATATATAATTGTATACATGCTAATTTATATCATATGCTCATATCTCGAGAAATATTTAAATTATTCTTGATAAATTATTTTCATTCATTTTGTTTGGATTTGGTATCTTTTGGTAGATTCCTTTTCAAATATTTGATAAAAGCCTCCACTTAACTACACAAATTGAGTGGTTTTTACTTTTCGTTGGCCTTCAAATTCTAATGCAATCCTATGTTCCCCCACTCGTTCTTAAAAGTAAGGTCCACTAATTTGTTTTTCTCCAATTTCTTGCTTTCTAGTATAATTTTTTTGAGTTTCATGTGATGGACAATTGCTGCAAATGCAACATTAAAACTAGCAATAACAGATATTCCAATTCGGTACCTCATAATCTCAGAAAAGTCAATAACTTACATATGTGACGTCATATTTCTATTCCCACAACAAATCTAAAGATATAGTATGAATAGTATAAGGCTAAATTTAGGTTTCCATTGGAGTTGGCTATGACGCTCATTTTGGTCTAAACTATGACATTCATGGTGAAATATCAAGCCTCGCATCGAGAATATGTATGGATATATATGATCTGAAGTATCTATTGTTAATTTGATATATTTATTTTGATATAACGAGGATGATTGTCAATTGGTTGATCTGAATCCTACCAGACCCATATGATTGAGTTCCGGACCAGAGGATCGGGACTCAATGCTAGGTTTAAGCTTGAGACTTTTCAAACCTAGAATGAAATCGATAAATTTACTTTAAAAAAAATAATATCACATTTGAACCTAATTGCAACTTAATATATTTTCTTTAAATGATTATAACCTTTCAACTAATTAAGTTTGTATCGCAACATCTTCAATTAAAGTAATTTGTTTGACAATATTAATAAAGTATTAAAAAAATATATATCACATGGCATCCCAAATCTTTTTAGCACTCAAATAAATTAATCTCCTTTATTTATCACTTCAAAACAACAAAATTATAATAAAATGTTATGAATGATATATAAATACATATAATATAAATTAGATATATCATACAAATAAAAGTTTCTTTTAAACAAGTAAGATTCACTTAACTAGTTATTCTGAGTTGAGATTAAATCCTTTGTGAAAAATATCATTTCACTTAACTCTTGACAGTTGGTGACATTACATCCTTTGTGATAGTATAGTATCAATATTAGGTTATATGGTTTTTGCTTTTGATTACTTTTAATATTATTGAAGATGTTTGAGATATCTATTTTAACATATCGAGAGAGATAAAAAAGGATCCTATATTATTTATTTGTTTATTTATGGTGGTATTATAGAGAACATAGGAAATTTGCCTTCGTTAAGATTGCATAAGATAGCACGAGTAACAGGACACGGCTATTCAAATTTCAAAGGGTCCATGCCAAAATGTATTGTCTGCCTCTTTTTGTAGGTCAAATGGGTTCCTCCTTGCTGATTCTTTTACTTTTGATTAATTTATGGCAGGATCCATAGAAGCATGAAGCTCGTTTTGTGACGTAATTTAGACCTTCGACCACGTTGGAGGGTGGGCAAAATCTTGTTTGTCTTTATATATATATATATATATATATTTATATCATCAGATCATCAGGAATGCATATATGAGATTAATGTATCGTTTAGTTCACTGGAATGGAATGGATAAGGAATTGAATTGATAAGAAATAGAACACATGAGGAATAGAATTGAAATGCTGATAACTCATTCTTTTGTTTGGTTAAAAGGAGATTCTTAGAATACGAAAGTACAATCATTTTTATTTAAAAAATATATATATTGAGAGAATCAAAATATCACATACAAATTAAATGCACAAAATATGAAGAATTTGTTGTTTGGAGTTGGGGTCTTCTTTCAGGATGGGGTTTTGGAGACTGCTTTCATTGACATCAAGGAAACCCCATGACTCTATTAAATGCACAAACACAGGTGAAATAAAGTTGATGGTTTATAAGTCCGTCGTCATAGATCAACTGATAAAGGATGGAAAGGTAATTAAGTGCAAGTTCTTTTACAAATAAAAATCAAATGTACTTTTTAATTTTTAATCAAATCAAAATGGGATATTCAATTTTGAATGAAAGGAGCATCATTTAAGTTATCTGGTTGTTTTCATCCATAGTTTGAAATATAAGTTTGAGTTGACAAATTAGGAAGAAATGACTAAACCAAGACCTTTGTAGAATACTTGTTCAACTAGAACCATGCAAAAAAATGACTGCAGTCAAAGTGGGATTTTATATGTGATCTCCAGAGAGACAAGAAAACAATCACTAGAAAAAAAAAGGTTTATTACGATTCATTTCTTGATTTTTTTCAACTTACTTTTGAGTTGTAAAAGACTCTTGCGATTCATCTGATGGTTTTGTTATAAGTACCATCGTAATAGGTACTACGACACAAAAAATTTTGAGTCATAAAAGTACCTTTTTTTGGTCGACTCATTTTGATGTGTTGTAATAGTGCATGACATGTGACAACACATAAATATGTCATGAAATGTCTATCATATCCCGACATAATAAGTCGATAAAAGAGATATGTATTATGACACAGTAGTAGGTATAGAGAAAAAATGTAATATGTGATGATACATAAATGAGTCGTGACATATCGATCCTAAACTGACACAATGTGTAGATATCCTTCCGTAAAAAAAAAAAAAAAAGAAAAAAAAGAAAAAAACTTTTGTCTTATTTTTTTAGGCATGTCTTGCGACGGCTCCAAACTATTCCAATCCACCTTCATAACCCATTAGTTTGAAATTTAATAATGATTAAATATTATCATTAAATAGATTCAAACCTATAACCTTTCATTATAAACTTATTTCCTTAACAGTTATGTCAAATTACTTTTGATGTAAATATTAAGATATTTTATATTTAAAGTCTATTTTAAATAAAGCTCGATGATATATAAAGTATATATAAAACATATTCATAATTTAAATATTTTTAAATAATATAATAAAAAATTAAATTCAAAAGAATATAATAATAAAGAAATAAGCGAGTGGATATAAGCTATGATTTTAATGACAAGTTAAAATTGTATTGATAAAGGTTTGTTTCTCACGACACAGTAAGCTGTATCGAGAAAGGTTATCCCTTTCCGACACACATATTGGCAAAGGTACATCTCACAACAATATCCTTTTGTGTCGAAAAAACAATTTCTTTCTTGATACACTCTATGTGTTGGAAATTTTCTACTTTTCTTGATACACTAGTGTTGACATATTGGTAAAATTATGCTGATACGTAGATTTTGTGTCGAGAAAAGAAAATGTATCACGATTCATATTAAATGTGTCGTCATAAACCATGCTTTTCTTAACTCACTATTATTTTAGTTGTCTAAACATTTTTAGTGAGACTTCTCTCGACACATATATGCTGTGTCACCAAAAATACGTCGTAACAAATCATTTTTCTTATAGTGAACTCATGTTGTACTATTTATCCATAACCACCCTCCCCCCCTCTCAAGAAAAAGAGGAGAAAATTCACAATGCTTCATAAATACTATTGATGGTTAGACTTCAAACAATGGCAATCAAGTACCATATAAAAGCAGCCCATATACAAAAAAGGAATAATAGAGAGTCCC
This sequence comes from Parsonsia alboflavescens, assembly GCA_028571225.1. Classification (NCBI taxonomy): domain Eukaryota; kingdom Viridiplantae; phylum Streptophyta; class Magnoliopsida; order Gentianales; family Apocynaceae; genus Parsonsia; species Parsonsia alboflavescens. The sequence goes on along the minus strand of JAOXNR010000032.1, from coordinate 12,622,246 downwards.
GCCCATTTGTTCTTTGGAACATAAGAGAAACTGCTGATAAATCTTCAATAGATACAATGAGTGGAAAATTAGATGGGAACCTCTGGTGCATCTTGAGCTCATGAGGGATGGGAGATAGTGGAATGGAAGTAGCAATAATAGGAGGAGATAAATTTTAGGGCCATAATTAATAAGTTTTCTCACATGAAATTTTTTCTCCATTCAACTATTTTTGTTAGTGTCTTTACAATGGACATTTTTTTTTTAAAAAAAATTCTATGTTTTTTTGCGTCGTTCAAAACCTAGGAGAATTTTTAGTGGAATTCGAACTCAAAACCTACGGTTCGGACGTCACTAAAAAAAAAAGGGGAGAAGTAAAAACAACATGGTTTAAACCTTGTTGACAAAAAACATTACGCACCCTCATCGAGCTATTTAATTTTTTGAATGGAGAAAATTTCAAATCATTTCCTCTGAAAATTTTCTTTCCTATAACAACTTATCTTCATTACAATGAACAATCAATTATGCATATATTAGCACACATGAGGCGTGCAACATTATTTATTTAATCTTTGAGAAACAAAACATGTTTTTAAACATAATTAAGTAAACTATATGAGGAGGAAGGAAAGAGACGGGGACTTTAGCCAGGGGGGCGGTTTTGACAAAAGGGATAATTTCCTATCCTGTCCAATAGGGAATATACCTAAATTGATGATGAAATAAAAAAGAAGTTAGAAAAAAGGATCAAATACTAAATTGCAATAATTTTCTTTATTGTTATTATATAATAATATATGCTGGATGACTTGGTTATCGAATTGGAATTCCAAGTATCATGGGACATATTATAATTATTCTATAACTTTTTCCCTAATTAAATATATATATCATCATTGCACTATTATCTTATGGGAAAATTAAACAAAGAAAGCAAGAAAAAAAGGCAATACTCAAGATAATGTTACTTTATTAGATAAAATGAGTATAGTGGCACTAATATTAATGCTTTCCTAATGTCTCCCTTTTTCTTACATACATTAGTAGAAAGTTAACCAATAAATGATGAATTTTTTTTTTTTAAAAAAAATTACAATCTTATTCGTGCACGTATGTATGTCTCCCAAGGAAGAAAAAAGGAAAATGGAAAATAAATTTTAACTCTTATTTAGTTTTCTCATAATAAAAGATAAGTTAATTATTCAACAATTGAATACAAAATAAGAGATAAACAAAAACTACACATTGTCATGGTTGTGGAAAAAGTAGTGTGTCTTTAATATATAGTTGAATATAGTCATGATTTTTTACACCTCTTTTTTAATGCTTGGTAACCAAACAATGGCTATTTATATATTATTATTGAAGTGATGTACAATTAGGAGGTGAGGTCTGCGTAACATAAGTCAAGATCAAAAGAGTTCTGGTCAATCAGTTCAATCGGGGTTTTTAAATTTATTATTTTAAAAAATTATAAATAGTATGTGAAATTTATATATAAGAACTAGAAGATTAATTTTAGGAAACACTTGTAATAAAGAGTTCGAGTTTTACAGATAATTAATTAATCCATGTGTATAACCTTTACATGAACCACAATATTGTAAAACGGGTCCGAATCTTCTATTACACATTTGTATTTCACTTCTGATTACAATAATATATTTTATATATTAAAACCTAAATAGATAAACTAAATCGTAGAGAACTTGATTTTTTATGAACACGTAATAAATTCTTATGGACGTTATAGAGAGGCACATAATTATGTAACACGAGATCTTGAGCCTTGTAAAACGGATATATGGAGTATTTCGATTCCCTCTTTTATCACCTTATAGGAAAAAGATGTTGGGATCATATATATATATATATATATATATATTTACCTTCTAATTTAAAGAAAATTGTCTAATTATAGATGAAAACAGAAAAAACTCTATTGGACGGATGCATTTTTATGGACTAATAATGTCCTAATAAGATTGCGGTGTTACCAATTCCTTTTGACTATCCTAATTTTATTGTATGATTTAAAGCATATTTATTTATCCTCAAATGTTCTCATTATAAAATGGCAATTCAAAGACTCATTTTGGATAAAGGTAATGACAGATTTACAAACAGAAGTTGTCACAGACTTGAACACTTCCATTGTCAAAATCTAATAGCTTTCCAAAAAACATCATTGAAAGAAGGAAAAAAAAATTAAGTATATACTCCCTCGATCCCATGAAGATAGTCCAAATTTCTTTTTTCTTTTGTCCTAAATTATAGTTAAGTTTCTTTTTTTAAGGAGATATAGTTTTGAGTTAAAAGATTAAATTATCTTCGTTAATTCCCTCTTGAAATCTACTACTTTCAATTCAAATATACTCAATTAAATGTTTTTGGAATTTATTAACATTGTCAATAAATTGAAAGCAGGGGTATAAAAATAAAATTAAACTTAAATGTGATTAGATTAACTATTTTTCTTAATTTGTGATAAAAAAGAACTTGAACTATCTTCATATTACGGAGGGAGTAACTATAATGCAACTTGTTATGCAAAAAAAAGAAATTTAAATAGGAAAAAAAAAAATCAGGGGAGAATCACCAAAATAGTACTAATTATATGGCTCAAGATCCAAACTGATAAATCATTTTTTTTTCCTATCAACTTGATACTTTTAAATTTTACGAGAAGCCATTTGAGTATTTCAGGCCACTTTTCTATTAAAAAAAGTCACCAGTTGGGCACATGTCAAAATTTTGATTGTAAAATTATCAATCCACATCTTTGCCTTCTAGGAAATCGCCCATATAGTATTACATATTTGGCTCAAAATCCAAACTCATACTTCATTTTCTTTACCAAGTTCTATTAAATTTTACGGGCTGCCATTTTAATACTTCCAATCAATCACTTGCCATTTTTTTAGGGTAAAAATGTCAATTCACTATCTTCTCTTCCAAAAATCTACTGGCATACCACACCGCCCCCCCAGCCGTCTTTAGACCTTCGTTTTTCCTTTTAATATCCAACCTTATAAATATTAATATGAAAAATTAACAAAAGTAATAAACACTCTGCACCGAAGAGAGAGCAAGGTAGGAAATGACAAGTTTGGCTTTGTGGATGAGGTCTCCGGCTTCAATCCTTTGTATGCAAACAAGCCTCTACTTTCTGACTCCGTAAACCCCCACCTGATTGAGAGGTAGTAAGGAGGGTCAACCCAACTAAGATTCATTGTTGGCCTTGGAGGTCAAGGTAGTGGAGAACGAAGATGCGTGTGGTTGACTTATAATCTTCAAGAGGAATTTCGTGAAGCGGGGAATCCAATGACTACTATACCGAATGTATTACAATGTGTATGAAGATGAGAATTCTTGAACAAAAGGAAATTTTAGTCTTCCACTTCTTCTACAAAATTCCCACTAGACTAATCTCAACTCAAAATGCTTTACTTTACATTTCATTTACTATTGTACTCTTTCACCCTAAGATTTCATTGTCTCCCCATCTGCTCCTCAACTTTCTCAAAGAATCACACTTTGATTTTCCCATGTTGGATTAATTATGACCAACTTCATTTATAGAGTAATTTTTCAGTTTGACCAATCTCTATAAATTACTTTTCTTTATGCAAGAAGGTTTTTCAGATTACTATTTAAATATAGGGTTGGTATATAAAAAGGAAAAACGAAGGTCTGGCAATGGCTGGGTGGGGGGAGTAGTTTGCCAATGAGTTTTTGAAAAAAAGAGATAGTGAACTGACATTTTTATCCTAAAAAAAATGGCATGTGATCAGCACATGATCTTTTTTTTATATTGGAAAACAGTTCAAAAGTGATCTAAAATATTAAAATGGCAACTTGTAAGATTTAATTGTACATAGTTAGCAGGAAGAAAAATGAAGTATGAGTTTTGATTTCGGGCCAAATATGTAGCACTATATGGGCAATTCCCCAAAAGGCAAAAATGTGGATAGACAATTTTATCCTCAAAAATTTGACATGCACCCGGCTTGTGATTTTTTCTACCGAAAAGTGACTAGAAATATTGAAGTGGCTTCCCGTATAATTTATAAGTGTCAAGTTGGTTTGCCAAAAAACGAGTTACCTATTTGGATTTTGGACCATATAATTAGTACTATATGATGATTCTCCTAGAAATAAAATTAATTAACAACCATATTAATTCTAGTCTTTACTATATATCTCAAGACAATCAAATTTTTGGTTTTGGATCTCCTATTACATACTTGCGTATCATTTCCTATTATATTAGTGAAAAAAATTAAGTTATTATTTTTTTACAAATTTTATATACTAAACCCTAACAAGATAAACTAAACCCAAAGGTGCTTCATCTTTTTAAAACACATGTTATTTTTTATGGATAGAAGACATACAAATATGTAATAGAAGATCCAGAATAGACATACAAATATGTAATAGAAGATCCAGAATCCAAATAAAGAGGTAAACACCGAAATCTATATCAATAAATTTTCTATGATTCAGATTGAAAATTATTCAAGACAAATGTCACAAAATAAATTTAAGGATAAAATAAATATATCCAAGAAAACACCTGCACTTTTTTAGAAAACAAAAGATCAACATTGTATTAAAACAAAATCATAATTACAAAGATTATTATGTCTGCTCGATCCCTCCACCCGTGGAGATCTTGGCTAGTACAAACATCAATAGGAGGTCATGAAAACCTATCAACATACAAAAGAGCATTTCTCCATAACCAAAGGTAAACAGAGTGCTTCCCGAAAGATTAAAAAATTCTACGATGTCCCACAAGCTGAAAAACCACATTCCAGTAAAATAGCATCAATCCAAGCTATCACACACCGTTCATCAAAGAATTCTCTTCTAAATTCCAAATCAACAACCAAATCTGTTTACTTGATTTGCAATCCCACAATGCATGTAAAATAGATTCCTGTGTGTTAGAACATCTGTTTGCACCAAGAATCTGTTCGAACATGTCGTTTAAAGAGCACGAGGTTAGTCTAAACCACCATGAAAGGCCAACCAAAGATAGCACAAGCACTTTTTCATAGCTTCCGAACCTTGTTAGTCATGAAACTCTAAAGAAACTTGAAATTCTTAATAAAAATAAATAAATAAATAAAATCGCCATGTCCTATTTAAGGGTTCGATTTCGTTTTTCGGTGGATATCCTTATCCTTGAAACCTTTCAAATTCTCAACGTACCTTACAATTTCGAGCAAAATAAATGCAAGATAAGATATTCGATCTCTCAGAGGATCTCCTACTATATTTTTGACCCATTACCATCACTAAATTTGCGATTTTAATAATTATTTTTCCTTTTTTTTTCATAATCTTTTTTTAAAGAGCAAATTATTGGGAGGTAATGATGATAGCGAATACGTAAGAATACAATTCAAGAAATACCCATAAATATCTTTGTAGATAATGGCAATCAAATGATGAAAACTTATATTTTCAAAAAAAAAAAAAGAAGAAGTTTACTTTATAAAGATATATAATAAGTACAAAATTCTGCAACCTATGTAAAAGAATTCCAAATTCACCCCGTCCAATCTCATTGATGTTTTATGAATACCAAAGTAATTCCTTTTTTGCTAAAATAATCTTTTATTTGAAAAATAGAAATATTCAGTCCATTTGGAATTGAGTGTCCTTAATTATTTCTATGTTGAAGCGTTCATCGTAGAATATCCTATTTCCATAATTAGTAAAAAAAATTAAAAAGAATTGATATTGTTCTGTTCTAAATTAACTAAGTCAAACTCTTTTAATAAAATTTGTTAAAATCAAAATATCACATTAATTAATTCCGGACGGATGCAATATTTAAATAGTAAGATTTTTTAGTAGAATTTCGAAAGAGACACGAAACGTTTATATATTTATCAAAGGAAGATCGCATTAGTGGAAGAAAAATTAAATTTATAGTTTTGGCCTCAAAAAGGTAGAAAAAAAATGGAAAGATGACCTAGAAAGGACTCATTTTTCACTTCTTGCAGTCAAGAAAGTGGGGGGACTTATTGGTATATATATTGCCTTAATGTCGTACGTAATGTCATGAATACTCTCTCGTACTCGTGAGTTTTTATTTGTTTATATTTTTCATTGGTTTTTCTTGTTTTCAAGGTTGTCTTAGCTAGGGAAGCTTTTAATACAGGATCCTTACTGGCCCTTGTTGCTAATCGAGGGGCACATTTCAAGGATTAAGGCCACCATTTTATTTTTGACCTTCCACCACATCACGGATCCTATATATCTTATACATAAGTGATGGGTCAACCCGCCTTGACCCGAAATCCGAATGCTACTTTAAGAATTACCATAATTAATTGTGATTCAAGCCCAAGAATAATTGAGAGGGCACATGAAACCAAAGAGGAAGCAGCGAGCTCGGAGATATAGCTTTGAAGAAAGGTCTCACGATAGCTCATGAAGCGATGCTCAACCTCGAGCTCGTGGTGGAGCTTGTAGCGTATGGTGAGGTTATGAGTGATTATTTGTTGATTAAGTTTCTACAAACTGGGAAACTCCATAAAGATCACGATGATTAATGGATAATTTCTTAATTTTCTCTAACATCTTAAACCCCATGAGGGAAATTAGCCTAAAATATTTTATATTGAGGGGATGCTTTAATTTGTGGTCAAGAATCTCATGATGTCCCATAAGCACATTATATTTCTCTTTTAATCTTTTGATTTTCGAGCTTCTTGGGTGCGTTTTATCCATGCTAAAATGCATTGCTTTTGACCATTTAGTTGTCGATAGCTCACGGCTTCTTGGTTTCCATGTTTCAAGAATTGTTCCTTTTTCTTAATTGGTAGCTGAATTATAATATTAAATTTGAGTAACATTAGTATAATATTTTGACATTTTATTTGTATATATGCAAACCAATAAAATAAGTTCAAACCAATAATATATATATATTTATTTATTTATTTATATATAAATATATATACATATAATATACAAAGTTTTGCTCTCTATGAAATTAGAATACATTGAATTTTGGAGAACTCATACGATAGTGACTTAGTTTATTTTCTAATCATACATATTTGTTTTTATTTTCTAAAAATTAGGTTAAATTTTGCAAATCCTAAACTAATTATACACGAAGAGAGAACTCAATCTTATATTAATACCGAATTACACTAGCTAGAAAGATATGTTTTCGATTAAAATATAACATGTTATATATATAAATATAAATAAATATATATATATATATAATATACGGTTTTGCTAAGGTGCGCTCCGGAGTGCGCCTTAATGCGCCCTCCAACCGTTACTGTAACGGAATTTTTGCTACAATACTCATACAGGCAACCAAGCGGAGCAAAAATTTTGTTACAGTAACCGTTGGATTCAATTTGAAGAAGTACATTGTAACTTAAACAAATTCATGAGTACTATAGTTTCGTGCCAACAGCTCAGTAAGCACCAAATCATCATCCATAAAATTATGAATCACCAAAATATATAAATATTTAGTGCCCTTCAACCTAAAGGTTTCCCTTCCATTCCATATCTGTCATTAAATTACGTTGTTTTTCTGCCTCCCTTTCCAAGAGATCTTAGTGGATGATTGCCAAAAGGGAATAAACATTGTTCCAACGTCATCCACACTCACAACAACATAAAAGCATATAAATATATATATATATATATATATATTAATGCTATGAAGTGCTACCACTACAAAAAAAAATTATCATCTAGTAATGACATATTTCCATCAGAAAGATTTTGAAAATCTATCAGTAAAGTACCGAAGGTTTTATATTGATGATAAATTGGATTATACCTACAGATTTTTAAACTGTCACATGAGGTAGGGTGGCTATAGATATACAATGACTGATGAAATATCAAAAAATCATTAGTAAATGTATAGTTTCCTCTGACAGTAAAAAAACCATCTATAAATGTTCACAGAAATTTTACTTTTATATTTAATATTTTTACACTGATAATATGCTGTCAAAAATATATGTTTTTTTTTTATTTTTATGATTTTTCATTCAATTATATAATAAATAAAGAAACACATTATTTATATTAATTACTCAAAGATAAAGTCAAATTAATAACAAAGTTAATGTTTATTTACTTAAACTCAGGAAGTAATAATATACCACAGATTCATATAGAAAATAATTTCACTTGCAAAAGTTTTAGGAAGCGACGTGGAATTGATTAATTTTTTTTACACTTTTTATAGTGACGATAATTTTATCCATCAATAAATAAGTATATATTGACGTATTCTCCTATCAAAATAAACACTTTATAATGATGAAAATATTTTTCTGTCAATAATGTATTTACCTATAGTGATATATATATATTGCTTTCCCCAAGTCCCCACTCCCACTGCTACCCGTTTTAGTTTTCTTTCTGTCACCACCACCAGCTGCAAATACACTGTGCAAAACATGATCTCAAAACCCTCTCCCACAAACCCCCTCATTTTTTTTATTCCTTAAATATATATATATATATATATATATATATATATATATTTATATCCATTGCTTGCCCCAACTCCCCACTCCCACTTTTACCCTTTTTAGTTTTCTTTCTGTCACAACCTCCAGCTGCAAATACACTGTGCAAAACATGATCTCAAAACCCTCTCCCACAAACCCCTCAATTTTATTTATTTATGTTTTTTTTTTGTTATTCCTTATATTGATTTTCAAGAATTAATTAATGTTCTTTTATTTTGTTTTCTTTATTTTACATTCTGGTCATGAATCTACACACGTGTTCCTAGGAAACCCAGGAAAAATAATAATCATAAAAGAAAAACCTACCTTTTTTTTTTCCCCAATATGATTAATAATCTCGTGGTTGTTGCAAAAATGGATATATGTACATGATGGTTTTGTTGAATTATATATAATATTAGAGATTAGCAATAGTCTAGTTACATTTAGGACACGGAAATGTATCTTAATTAAAGAAACAATTTAATTTAATTAGTTGGTAAGACTGCAATTCCTTTTCACTTTATAGAAAAACTTGTAATATGCTGAACACGAGGATCGGGATATAGGTTTGCCAGGGATGTTCGGGATCTTCTATTACACTCATCCAAATTTATATGTATTCTTAAAAAATTAAGTGTCCTTACAATTTAGCTAATGATAAAGAGAATGTAATTATGTAATAGAAGATTTGACATCATTAGGGAAGAAGGGACGCTCTGAATTTTTATTACACTCATGTAAATTTGCATGTGTCCTTTAAAAAATCAAGTATCCTTAAAATTTAGTTAATTACAAAGAGAGCGTAATCGTATAATAGAAAATCTGAAGTTGTTAGGGAAGAATATTAGATTTAAATAAAAGGAAAAGTTTATGATTCTTGTAATAGTAGTTGTTTTCCTTATAAAGAGCCATTTGATTAATGGATAACTAATAAAGGAGAGAGAGAGAGAG
>JAOXNR010000032.1:12597313-12609352 GCA_028571225.1 Parsonsia alboflavescens | reverse complement strand
GAGGGAAATTAATGAAATGTATTAATTTGTTTTCAGAAATGTAGAGGTGGCTAACCAATAAATATATATATATATATATATATATTTATATAAGTTCTGTCATGGGTTTTCACAGAAATGGAATGATCTTTTGCATAGTGGAAATGGAAGGGAAACTGAAAGTTGAAGTCATTTTCTGGCAAAAGTCTCTTTCCTTTGCATACTTTTACTTTGTGTGTGTGATCTCTTTTTCTCTAAAAAATAAAATAATAATAATAAAAAGATTTGCATTAGTACAGCGGATTTTTTTTTTTTTTTGGAATTTTAAGGTCACCGCCCGGAAAATGAAAAGGGTTTAACCGGAATGTTTTCGTCGGTTGCATTTAGGTTACGATTCTGCAATTTGGACACGATAGATAGATAGATAGCTGGTAATGATATGGGTTTTTGTCACTTTGTGTGTCATGTTAATTTCGTGAAGAAGAGAAACAGATGTAACAACTTCAAAAAAAAAAGTTCGACAGATTGGAAAAGGACACTAAAAAGGGAATGAAATTGACGTCCATTTATTTTGCTATTCTTAGGTAAACAGCAAAATCCGACAAGTCGGAGGAGACGGTGGCGGTGAAGAAGCTGAAGAAGAAGTAATTTACGAAACTGAGCTAAACCAGCTATTCTCCGAAGAAGATGAGGTCACTATATATATATATATAAACAACATCATGATCCCATAATTTTTTTTAATTAATTAGGTTTTATAATATAAATTATGCATGTTATTGTTATTATTTTTTTTCTTAGGTTAAATTGTTTTTCGAAACATTGGACGGCGAGCTGAACAAGGTGAATAACTTCTACAAGAATAAGGAAGCTGAGTTTCTTGAAAGAGGAGAGAATCTGAAGAGGCAGCTTGAAATCTTGAAGGACTTGAAGCAAGTTCTTATGGAGCGTTGCGGAAAGAGCTTGGGATCAAGCAGGTCCAGCAGTGGATTGCTCTCCAGGTCAAACTCTTCCTCTGCCAGCCGGAATTCAAACTACTCCGGTGAGTTAATTAATCTTCCAAATATCCAAATAATTAATTTAGTGACATTTTCTTAATTTGCAAAGCATATGATTCATAGTCAACTAATTTAATAGTAAGCAACAACATTTGAGATCGATAGGTTTTGATTTCGAGGCACGACAAGTACAGATGAAAAAAAATTAAAAAATAAACATATGATTCATGTGATTTACCTTACATATTCTCTAATATATGTACTAGTACTACTTCTACTTTTGGTTGGGGCATTTGTAGGTGGGGGGGTGGTAGGTGAATTATTTTGTGTCACAAAATATTGAAAAGAGACAACATGGCCAAATTAGCTTTGGCTGCAAATATCTTTATTAGCATACTAATTTGATTCTATGAATTCTAATTCAGTCAAGTTCAAAAAGGAATGATATCGGCAGTAATCCAAGTCAAAAGACTATGTTAATCTTCTTTATTCAAAATTCGACTCACGATTAGGAAAGTTAATGAATCGATCTTGAATAAGTTAATCAGGTAACGTATTACATCGAATCGTGTTGGTCATTAAGCAATGATTCAAAAGATTAAAAAAAAAACTTCTAGCAATTTTGAAAGACCACGTAGATTAGCAAAAAGGGGCAAATATCAAATCAAACTCCAGAGAACCAATAGTTTCCTCCTTTTTCTATGATATGTGTGGTCTAGAAAACAATCTGTAAGAACAATCTCTCTCTTTTTGGTTCTGTGAATTACAGAATAATTTTCTTCTGTTATCATCCACACTTTTGTTGTAGTGGAATCCACTAAGAGGATCACTTCTAATTTCCAATAGCTAATTTTACCTTCATAGATCAGCAGGGCACAGAGAAAATCTGGTAAGAGTCTTGATCAAAAATAGCCCCTTGGTGGATGTCAATTTTGTCTTAAAAAGTAGAAAATTAAATTAAATTAAAACCCACTTCTATGGTATCCCTGAATGGTATAAATGTTTCTTATAGTGATTAAACTTAATTAATTTGATATGCAATCTTTTAAGCTGGGATTTGAAAATCATTAATTTATATATAACTTGTGCAATTCTCTGACCCTATAGATAGAAAATCATATCTTAGTTCATAAATTGGTATAAGCTGAATTTGGATTATGTCATGAAATGGAAGTTTTATGCTCAATTGGTATAGGACTGTATCTTACAGCAACATATATGATCATTTCTTGAAAGAGACTTCTTGATTTGTTAATACGTTCGATTGAGGGCTATGGCTAATCATGAGATTTTTGCATTAATATGGCTTTAGGGATTTTTCTTAGCAGTTATGGTTATCTTGATCCTCACTTTTGAATTTTATGCCCTAATTGTATGTGTTCTCAAATCTTGATTACTTGCCTATGCAAGAGATGAACATTTCGTACGGTTTTTAGGAAGAAATAGAAAATAATATTTCAAAAAATGCAGGTTCCAAATCTTAGTTTTGCTTTGCTCTTAAGTAAATCAGGGCTGGGTTCGGTCCTCCTAACTCTAGCCTTGGTGAGTTGCAACTACTAACAGAATGTTGAGTTGCATGCGAACTGGCTGGACACTAATAAAAAAAATTAAGGACGGATTTTTACTAATCTATAAATTTAGGTTGAAAAAAATATATATTAGAACTATGATTTATGTGCATGATTAACAATAAGAAAATAGAACACTTTGCAACGAAAAAACTCTAGTTCCTCTCTTTTGATCATCAGGAAAGTTATACGTTCGAATCTTGGTTATGTTGTCTCCATCATTATTTTTGAGGATTTCTTATGAATATAAAAGACTAAGAACCTATATCTTCATAATGTGTTATGAAATGAAAATCATCAACGACTCAATTTCTATCTCCCAAATGCAGAAAGCCAGAGTGAATACTGTGACAGTCCCAGAGATGCATCACATACTGATGACGTTATTGCGGCACTAGAAAATAATGGAATAAATTTCTTTAACTCAGCTACAAGAGGAAAGTCAAGAAATGGGAAGCCTAAGGTGGCTATGAGGATTGATATTCCCGCAACAACCCCAACACGAACAATTGCAGCCATTACATCAATGCTTTGGGAGGACCTAGTGAACAATCCCAAGAAAGAAGGTGGTGGTGAATACATTAACAGAAAGAAGATCCAATGTGCAGAAAAGATGATCAGAGGTGCCTTTGTTGAGCTCTACCGAGGCCTTGGCTTGCTGAAAACATACAGGTTACTAAATATATACATACCGATTTACTTTCTAAATTTGTTTTTTCACACCCTCCCACCCAACCAGGAAATGAGTGGTGATTCATCGTGATGCTGTTAACCACCAAGCTAGTAAAACTTGTCATTAATTGAATATTACATGTGTTGAATGTGTAAAAAAGATAAAGATAAGTGCAAGAAACATAAAGGCTAAAAAAGTGTGGATGAAAAAGAAAAAGGAAAACTAGTCCTTCCCGATCTAGTTATGTTGTATCTGTCACTTTATTGAAGCTCTCTAATCAAATAATTTCCAGTAAACATTGCGTGAACGTAAAGGAAAATTGGCTCTCTACCCATTTTAATTAAATGTCCTACTTTTAACTTTCTGCATATTTGAAGTCTATTTAGGCATGTCCTGATGAACTTTCTACTTTTGGCAGCTCCCTGAATATGGTTGCTTTTGTGAAGATCCTTAAGAAGTTTGACAGGGTAAGGAAAATCTAAAGAGAAGAGAAACTTGCCATATATTTCGATCGATTCGATGATGAGATCTGTTTTTTGTTACTGAAATGGTTAACCAAATTAAGGATTTAACTTCAATTGAAAACAAAAAATGAACACATAAATTTGCAAACTTATAAGTTTTTTTTTTTTTTGCCTTTTTTGTATAGTACTTGTGACAGACTCTAAAGAAGGCAGCACTGGTCACAATCTTGAAATTATTCGAAATCTAGATAGACTTTCCACCAAATAATTGGTCTCTTTTAAGACTTCTTCTCAAACTTCCATTCACATGAAGAACATGTTGTAACCTCATTTACCTGCTGAATCATCATCACTTTCTAAATTTTTAGACTTCAATCCAAAATAGATGATATATATTATATATGTACTGAAATTTTTTGAGTTAAAAATTTCCTCAGTTTTCTTAATTATTTGTTAATTATATGTATGATCATTTCCTTCATTAAATTACAGGTAGCAAACCAGCAGGCATCCGCAAGTTACCTTAAAGAAGTGAAGAAATCCCATTTCATTAGCTCGGATAAGGTATTAATTATGATTTTAATGAATATTGATTGATCCTATTCTCAAAAATGAAAAGATATTACTCGTAGAGATTATTTCTATTAAAGATAACCCGTGTATATAATAGTAATCTATTGTTAACGTTCATATGAAAATAAAATTTTCTTACATCCTCTTAAAAGTTTTTATATGCACGGATGCATGCATGGTTATAGTCTTTTTTACTTACGAATACAATATATATCTACGAAATATACATACGAATACAAACATTTTACTTATACTCGATCATAACATATTTAATTATTATGCACATATTTATCTTGCTAATTAATCACTGTGTTATATGTTAACATTGTAATGTTATATAATGCTATAACAATTTGTAATTTTTTAATCTTTTCTAATCCCATTAATCAAACCCTTTATTAGTGGCTCTCAGTTTTGTAATGGACATTAATTAAACATAATTTATGCAGGTGGTTAGGTTAATGGACGAAGTGGAAACCGCATTCACAGAGCACTTTGCCAACAATGACAGAAAAAGGTGTATGAAATTCTTAAGCCCACAACAGCGCAGAGAATCTCACATGGTCACCTTTTTTGTTGGTAAAAAAAAAATACTTTAATCCTTTTTAATTTTTTCCCCCCTCGATCCCATTATATTATTCACGATATGTTAAAATAATCTCATAATAAATTTATCCACGAATAAAAGAAATCAAAAAATAAAATGACGAATTAATTAAAGAGTAATCTTGAATCCATTATTAATTAATGATATATATTTTGATTGCAGGTCTCTTTACTGGCTGCTTTGTAACCCTGTTCAGTGTATATGCAATTTTGGCACATTTGAATGGCATGTTTTCGCCTACTAGGTCAGAAGCGGCTTATGTGGAAACTGTTTACCCGGTTTTCAGGTACCCTTTTTCGAGTTCTTTCTTTGCATGGCTTTTTCTGATCACTTCCTCACTTGTTTCTTCATGTATCTATAAAAAACTTCCAAAGTTCATGAGAATTAAAGTTTATAGTTGTTTTCTAAGATAATGTCATCCCACATTCCCAGAATATCACATGCCACTTGATTCTTTAGCCACCTCTTCAACCATATACCGATAATAATATTTTATATTTCAAGAAAGAAAAAATAAATCTAAATAGCACTTATATGTATTTTCTCTTGTGACAAAGAAGTAGTGATTACTCTGCAACTGTCTTATTTTTTCGATGATTCGTGCTGCACAATTCGTTTAGTAATCTCTTTCTGAATTATGTTTTTATGATATTTCCTAGTAACGAAGAATTAGAGGTTAATCTGCAATTGTCGTCTTAAGTTTAGGATGATCAAATGCTCCAGTAATATTTTTCTATAATAATGCTAAATTTTATATTTTGTGACAAACTTCGCAGCATGTTTGCATTGCTAAGCTTGCACTTGTTTATGTATGGGTGTAACCTATTCCTATGGAAGAGCACAAGGATCAACTGCAACTTCATCTTTGATTTCCAATCCAACACAGCCCTCAAATACAGAGATGCTTTCCTCATCTGCACCTCTGTCATGACAGCAGTTGTTGGGGCTATGGTTATTCACATAATCCTACTCTCTAATGGCTTTACTCCAAGTCAAGTAGATGCCATTCCGGGAATTCTTCTCTTGGTAATAATTAATTAGTCATCATCATGAAATTATGCCTCAAAAAAGTATTTATAGGCTTCCTTAATTTGCCTGTCACTATGCACTAACTCTTCTTGAAATTCATTCATTAATTTTCAGTGCTTTTTGATCCTGTTGGTATGTCCCCTAAACATCTTCTATCGATCAACGCGCCTCTACTTCATTAAAGTGTTGCGCAATATCATCTGCTCTCCCTTGTATAAGGTACTTTAGTTGTATTTATAATATTCAGAAATATATGTTGTATGGTTATAATGAATTTTAATAAAAATGGATCTGAGTATCCATCGTCAGCTTGAACATTCATTTTGGCTAAAGCCTAGCTATGGTCACTTCACGGGCTTGAGGGTGAGGGTCCGGGTCATGACATCATATGCAATATTAATTTGCCTATTAACTTTATAAGTTATTGGTTGCTAGGTTTTGATGGTGGATTTCTTTATGGCTGATCAACTTACTAGCCAGGTAAAACAGTCTTCCATTTTTGGCTAGCCTAATTCTTGGCCTTAAATAGAAACCTCTACTCTAGTACTTTGTTCAAGACTTATTAATTTTGCAATGTTTTTTTTTTTTTTTCCAATTTGTAGATTCCATTGCTGAGACACATGGAATCAACAGCATGTTATTTCCTTGCTGGAAGCTTCAAGACACACCGGTACACCAGCTGCAAGTCCGGCAAGCTATATCGGGAACTTGCCTATGTTATCTCTTTTGCACCATACTATTGGCGGGCAATGCAGGTATATATTTTAAAATAACAATATCAATTCCTTGGTAAATTAATTTTTTATTAATTATGAAAATGGGACATTCAATCCGGACGAAGATATATAATAATAAAATCAAAACAACAAAATTGACATCATTTTTTTTTCTCAAAAAAAAACGTAGTGTGCAAGGAGATGGTTCGACGAATGCGATGTGAACCACCTGGCTAACCTGGGGAAGTATGTGTCAGCAATGGTGGCAGCAGGAGCAAGAATAACATATGCTAGAGAGCCATCAGAGCTCTGGTTGATCATGGTATTGGTCACTTCACTGATAGCCACAGTTTACCAATTGTACTGGGATTTTGTGAAGGACTGGGGATTTTTCAGTCCAAATTCAAGAAACCTCTGGCTTAGGGATGACCTGATTCTCAAGAATAAATGCATCTATTACATATCCATTGTAAGCATGAGGGGTTTGGTTTTTCTTAGATTTTTCTACTTATTTTTCAATGCCCAATTATTATCAATTTAAAACCCAATAAATTTGCAGGCCTTTAATCTTGTGTTGAGGGTGGCTTGGGTGGAGACAGTAATGAGATTCAACAACATTGGAATGTTTGAATCAAGGTTGCTTGATTTTCTTCTGGCTTCATTGGAGGTCATCCGCCGCGGGCACTGGAACTTCTACAGGTATGGAATCCAGCATCCATTATATAGTTTTTACCTCCGTTTCATAATAAAAATCGTTATATGCAAAGAAAATTTCATGCCAAAGTCGTTTTCCATTTCCAAGGAATATTTAATAAGAATTTTCCAGTATTACCTTTTTTAATCTCTTCATTTCCTAGCTAAGCCTGGCCGGTTGAATTAGTATGGACTTTATTTAATACTATTTCAATCTCAAAATATAAATTGTTTAAACATATTTTATTTGTTCCAAAATATAAGTTGTTTTGTATTTATCAAAGCATAATTAATTCTGATATTTTTGTCGAGGACCTGCCCACAAAAATCAATCTGGTGGAGTCACAGACTCCTGATCTCAAGATTACCCTGATACCATTGTTGGGATTTGGGCCGCCAAAAAACACAATAATAATATGAGAGAGAAATAGGAAAGCAAAAAAACAACAAGAAGAATTTAACATAGTTCGATCTCTCAATTAGACCTACATCCATAACATAACAACTTCATCATGTAATTCTCCTACCAAACAAATCATCCTCAGAGAAGAAATCACCTTCATCCTTCAAAAAGGGAACCACCAACAACATATGGATAGATACCCATGGATGCATAGTAATAACAACCGTCACACTTAGCAATAACGAGGAGTAGGGTATTTATAATAACCCAAACCTCGTCTTGTCCTATTCCTAATCGACGTGGGACATTAGCATCAACTAAAATCCTAATTTTAATTGATATAGACTTCTACTACATATAGAAATTAGAATCCTAATTAAAGTAAACTTTGGAAAACAATCAAACCCAATTGTTCTTTCGTTCATTCAAACCTCCACTAATTCTCTTTCATTCATTGTAAAGAAAGAAAATTGTAGTTATTACAATTAGTAAAAGAAAAAAGAGGTAATACGTAATAGAGATACAAATAAGGGTTTTTAATCTACATAAGATGGCCGTTAACGACTTATGAGATAGAGGTAATATTAATTACTAAAATAATTGTTACCTTAGTTATTGTGCTAGAACCTTAAACGATTTCTATCATGTAATACAAAAGTAGGGTTAAGCATAAGAAATTTACACAAGAAATCATCTTATTTGTCCAAATATGTGCTGCACAGGTTGGAGAATGAGCATTTGAACAACGTCGGAAAGTTCAGGGCAGTGAAGACAGTTCCGTTACCCTTCCGCGAGACGGATTCTGATGGATGAATTCTCCGATCAAACACATTGATCAAAGATGTGTACATATAGCTCCAGAGGACAACAAGCTTATTGGATCATTCAAACAGATCAGAAACCAAAATTTCGAAAGAAATTTCCACATTTTGCTCAGGGAACAATATCAAGGGATCAACCATAATTAATTTCATCAAAGTATAAGCGAAGAAGTGACCCTAAAGTCTCCCATTTCTGTGGAAGAAAAGCAATCTGGGCAATAATGTTTTCATTTTATAAATGAACTTTTTGGGCATTCATATGTAATTTTAATTTCTTTAATTTCTGCATGTATCTGATTCTTCATGATTTCTAAAAATATGTCAATTGATCATGTGGCTGGAAATGAAATTGTTGAGTGTATGATAAAATTTGCCTTGTATGGAAACTCAAAGATAAATCTTTAATTATTTTCCCATATCATGAGAGTAGATTTTTTATTTATTATTATTTTTTTGGGGGGGAGGGGGGGGTACAAAATATTTTTGAGTACTTTTATAAATAATAGAAAATAAAAGGATGAATAAAAATATTTTAATATTTTTAGCATGAAATTTATTAGTATAAACATTTCCATTTAAATATAAATATATATATATATATTTATATGAAGTATAAATTAATATTTAGATAATTGTAAATTACAAATAAAATCTTTGTAATTATTGAAAAAGTAAATATATTTGTAAGTTCTAGTTTAAAAGAAAAGCAATGCAGAGAGTTGATAATTAGATTAGGCTAACATTTTATTCAAAAGGACGCAACAGTTGTTTACACTAATATAAGTTAAATAAATCCAAAAAAATAAGACTAAATTGAATAAGTTGTGACAAACCTAAGAAAGTTCCTTAAAATCTACTATAATCTATTATTAAAACCAACTTCTAATATATGTGGTGCTAAAGAATCGAGTTAGACCAATCGACTCAATTGCATCCCTATTCTACATACACCAAATTTATTGATTTGTAGATGGTAAAATAATCAATTTCTTCCTTAACCATTGCATTTTAAGCCAATTAAGTCCCTTGTCATATTTTTTTTCTCTTTAAGTTTTCAAACTTGTTATATTTCTACCAATTAAGTCCTTTTTACTTGAAAATGGGTTATTCGAGTACTTAAGTTCAAACTTTTTAATTTTTTATCAACCAATTAGGGGAAAAAATGAAACATCACTATTCAACTAACTTTTAAATTTAGCGAATCAATAATCCACCCAATTTTTTACAATGGTGGATTGTGATGTGAATCACACGGGATTCACAGCAAGAAGAATTCCTTAGGGTGCTGTTGTTTCATTAGCATTGCTATGAAATAATGCAAACCACACCAAATGGATGGATCAAAGAAAAGAGTGAGAAGTCATATTTTACTTGATATTTTCACATTTTATGGCAAAGAAAGTTGTGCTTCCTGGGTGCAAATATCCAAGAACCAAAGCTTGACTCAAGGGTTGCATTAGTGGCGTTCGTCTTAGGTACCGCTGCTTGATTGAACGTAATGGCTTCTCCAATGATGACCTGACTGTCTTCGTAGAGCATATCTATTCTACACCCAACTAACCATTGTATCTGATTGATTAGGCTAAAGAATAGATTGGATAAAGTATCATGAGAGCAATTAGAGTTAGGAACATGGCTTTGGATTCAAGAACTTCTGTCCAAGATGCCCCTGAGGATTCTCCATCTTGAAAAAAAAAAAGGGTGAATTGGGAGTTTGATGCAGGGAAAATCTAATTGAATAGTGATGTTTCTTTTTTACCCCTAATTGGTTGACAAAAAAATAAGATTTACGTTATTTGACTTGCCTGAATAATTCATTTTCAGGCAAAAAAGTTTTAATTGGCAAAAATGTAGAAAGTTTGAGGACTTAAAAGAGATTAAAAAAAAATGAAGAGGGACTCAATTGGTTTAAAATGTAATGGTTGGGGACAACATTGGCTATTTTGCGTTTCTAGATTATCAAAATACACATGTGTATTTAATATCCTTTTTCCTAAAATCTCCTCAAATTATCATTAGACTATTATTAAGAGTATGGCAGCTAGCTTAACTAGATGTCAAGTGTTAATCGATAATTGGTTATAATTTTTTGACATTAAATCCGAAGTAAATTAAATTAAACCAACAAAAAATTAAAAGGAATACCAATTAAACATCTTTATTTTGAAAAAAAAAAAACGAAACTAAATATTAAAGGATAATTTCCAGTATTTTTTCCTAAAACTCATTACATTTTTTTACCCATTTATTTTAATAAATACTAATTTATTTTTCCTTTTCATTGGATTATACAAATTTAGTGTAAAGAAAAATTAAAATATTTTATTATGCATTTGTTGTCAAAATATAATGAAAATAATATTTTTTATAAATAAATATTTTATAAATTTGGAAATTTAATTATCTTCTAATTGAAATATATCTTTTAATTGAAATAACATAATAATAAAGTACAATGTTACCTTTATATTCTTATTAGAAGAAAAAAATTTTGTGTGGGCATTGGGCAATATTAATTATTAAATATTACTAAGTAATATTTTTTAAATATAAAGACATAGAATGAACATATAATATAATTTACAAAATATTTTTTATACATTAATAATGTATCATAAATTAAAATGTGATTTAATAATATTTAATAATTGTCAAGATACATTTAATTAAAGTAAGTAAATTTGAAGTTATATAATATAAAAATTAATTTTGGATAATACAAAATACTATGAATAAGTTTTTTTTTTTTTACTGATTTTGGGAGATCTATTAAATAAATTTATTTTTCTCTTTCATTTTTCTAGTTTTATTATTTTTATATTTGATAAAATAACTATTAATGACTTCATGCATTCGTATCAATGTATTTATGTTGATTTAATAAAATGGACACTTCAGCTTTACATCTTCCCAAAAAAAAATAATAATAAATATGATCCTTTCTTTATATTTTTATATATTCACAAATATTTTAATTTCACATATAACTAATTGGAAATGTTAAAGTATTTTAAGGATTATTTAAAATTAATCATATTAAAAAGAAATCTACTTATTTCTATTTAGACATTTACCTAGAAACCTACTTAACTAATTATAGTACATTTGGATACGAATGCTGAAAGTTTTTTTTCTTTTTTTTTTAACACATTTTAACTAATTATAGTCAAAAATATGTGCATTATAATCATATGAAATTCAATAAAAAATAAAAAAGGGGAAAAGTTTCAACTGTTTCTTTTGTTTTCCAAGAACATAAACAGCTGATTAATAGTGGTAAAATGATTACTGCTTCTGTTTTAATGGGTTTCCTTTGGAATAACGGGGGAAGTCCCGGACGGGGGCCCTGGAATGGAGCTCACCCCCGCCACACAGGCGCCCACAAGCACAGCGGCCCCTTGTACCAGCAGGAGGTAAATTGAGGGATGTGCACGAACAGGCAGAGGACAGACGGAGAGGACGCAACGGGGAGCCATTTAAGACCCATGTTCTACGCCCAACGGGTTTCGAACCTC
>JAOXNR010000032.1:12570244-12582721 GCA_028571225.1 Parsonsia alboflavescens | reverse complement strand
ACTGAACAATCAAAAGCTGAGGTTATAGCCAAATTGAAGTTTAAGTTGTTGGTATGTGTTGAATTCTTGATTTTATTTATTTATTTATAATACTTTTTCTCCTCTGCTTATCAGGATTTGTTTGCTTGGTTGATTCTCAACCATATCTCTATTGTTATCCTAATATTTTGTTTTTAGATATTCATTTGAAAAAAAAAACAAAAAAACATGTTCTTTCATGAATTGGTGGCAATAAATCTGTTACATGTTGCTAAATGGTGAAATTCAAAATTCTTTACCTGACAAAATTGTGATTTTCTTACTCGCAAGATATCATTTTTTTGTTTCTGGGCAGCAGGAAATTTTGCGAGTGAATTTTTCGTTTTGAGTTTATTCAAAACTTTTCCTATTCTGCTTGTTCCCTTGGATGTTCTGGATTATAACCAATCGATTTGGTACAGGTTTTGACATGATTGGGGTTTTCCAGCCCTAAAATTTAGGATGATGATGTTGTTGGGGAAATATTGTTGTGGAGAATGCTAAATTTAGAATATTCGAGACATAAGATAGTTTTGGATTGAATAGTTGTGATGGAAGACTAGAGGGAGGAGTATTAGTTTGTTAATAATTTTTTTATGTATGTGGGAATGTGAATTTTAAACAGTGATATTTTGGTGCTTGCATATACTTCTCCTGATTAATTTTGCGGAGGAGTAAATCGCTTCTAGTTGGGATAAGGTTAGTGTTTGATAAGAGTGCTTGAACTATCTGTGAATGACATCAATGGAAGACTAGGGATTTGATTTGTTCTCAAGAAAATTTTTTAAAAAATAAAAAAGGTCTGACCTGGGTTAGACTGCAGAGACTGTGATTTGATGCTTATGATAATTTGTGGGACTGCTGCAAAGGAAAAAGTTTCCGAAGTTGCTACTAGGGGCAATTAGGTGCTCTAAAGAATAGAGATTGATATGTGGTATTGTTAGTGTTGGCGCAAAGCTATGAAGGTGGGGTGAAAGGAGAATAATTTGGAAAATGGAAGAGCAAATGATGCTGATTAAAAAGGTACAATTTAAATATTAAATAATTTGGTAGCAAAAGCATTCATAGTAGAGGCATGTAGGAGCAAGCGATAAAACAGGAGATGCAGTTCATCATCTTAATTACCCCTAAGATAGCAGATTCTAGTTTAGGGATATCTGAAGGTAGCTGAAATGATTAGATATTCTTGTTGCAAACTGTAATTTTCATGTTCTAGGTTCGTTCTTTTCAAGTGGGCATGTGAGGGTTTTCCTTCTCCTCATCTCTCCCCCCTTTGGGAAAGGAAAATGGACAAGAAAGGTATTCCTACAGATTTAAGATACAGTACATTTCAAAATCAAGTAACTTTGCTAATGAGATAGCAGAAATATCTCATAGATGGTATTTGTTCATGGCAGCTTAATTAAACCTGTAACACAATAATGCAATCCCCCTTTACTGGAGTCTGAACTTGAGTAGATTGAACAATCATTTGGTGTACTAAAGGCTGAATTTATTTCAAATTGGATCTCACTCATGGAATTCCAAGTTCAAGTGTCAAAATCCATATTCTTTCACCAATGCTAATCAAGATTTAGAGCTTATAGATATTATTCTCAAGAACTTTTGATCTGTTCCAGTTGCTAGAGCATGTGAGCACTTCTGTGTCAATCTTTTGCACTTAAGTGTGAGTACTAATAACATGGGATGGTCCATTGCAGAGTGCTGTTTCTGGGCTAAATAGAGGTCTCGTAGCTACTGAAGACGATCAACGGAATGCAGACAATGCTGCAAAGGACCTTGAATCTGCTAGTGGACCTGTAGATCTCTCAGTTAATCTTGATAAACTGCAAGGGAGGTGGAAGTTGATCTACAGCAGTGGATTCTCTACTCGTACTCTAGGTGGGACTCGTCCTGGGCCTCCTATTGGAAGGCTTCTTCCTATTACGGTTGGTCAGGTATGTTAGAAAAGCATGACATTTCTGGCAAAATGATTGTTGGTGCTTACCTTTCAAGTCTGACTGGTCTATTTATTGGTAACAATGGCGACAAAAAAGGAAAAGACCAAGGTTTTCTTGAACTTCTTGATTTTAGATTTTTGCCATTTACATATAAGGCACTTCCATGAACTGCCAATTGATTTCATTATTCTCTTATTTCCTGATAGGCTTTTTAAATTGTCCCCTTTAGGTATATCAACGGATTGATGTCTTTAGCAAAGACTTCGACAACATAGTCGAGCTTGAGTTTGGAGTCCCATGGCCTTTGCCAAATGCTGAACTAACTGCCACTTTAGCCCACAAATTTGAAATCATAGGTTCTTGCTCTCCCTAAAAATTTGTCATTTACTTCTTTCACATTTTCTCTGCTTGCATTAAACTATGACCATGATTTCGTCAAACTGATATTCTCTACATTGGCAAATTTAAGGTACTTCCAAAATCAAGATAACATTCGAGAAGACAACAGTAAAAACGACTGGAAGCTTAGCGCAGTTACCACCACTGGAGATACCGCGACTACCTGATGCACTAAGGCCACAGTCTAATCCAGGGACTGGCGAATTTGAAGTCACATACATGGACTCCGATACACGTATCACTCGGGGTGACAGGGGAGAGCTAAGGATTTTCCTCATTTCATAAATTTGACAATGCAGCCATATGACCATGGAGGTGTGAGACGGGGTCTGGTTTCCAAAATCTGTGATGCAATTCTGCATTCATTGTTCTTGAAGGTGATAAATCTTTTATAACACCATAACCATATATATACACATATGTAACCTTCTCTACAATTATAACTATGTATAGTGCTGTGCAATATGTTTGTCTGGAGGTGTAATTGAGAAGTGAAGAATAGGACAGAGGTTGGCTAATGTCCTCTCCTTGTAAAAAGAGCATTTTCTGCAGTAATTTGAGGATTTTGAAGCTGCGTAAAGTGTGGATTAATGCCTTGTGAGGCCAAGTCTTACTGACGATGAAATTTTAGGCCCTGAAATCAGTTGTCAATGGCTGAAATTTAGCATTTCTATTCAATAAATGCTAAACCATTTGACTGAAAGACAAAGCAAGGAGGAAACAAAATGGAGCCCTTTCTTTGAATGTTAGATGCCTCCAGGGCCATAGTGTGTAAGTTTGATTTTTGTCGATTCAAAGGTATTGCCTTGTTGTATGCAATTTTTGATTTGAATTTAACAATCAAAGAAATGAATAGTAATTTTTTTTCACAATAAAAATAAAAATCTAGTCATGTTTGTTTATTAGAAGAACAGAACAACACCCTGGAAAAAGAAAACTAAAAAGGAGTTAAACAAAAAATTACAAAAAAGAGAAAATTAAAACGCTCCACAATAAAACTGGGCTGGCCCGATTACGAAAAAAACCAGCCAGTTGACAAACTAGCCGTTGGAAGCTAAACGGATATATTTGTTTTCATTTTGCAAATTTGATTTTTAAACTTTCAAAGCATCAGAGAAAGAAAAAAATCCCTTTCATTTCTCAATCAATTTCCTCCCGTTTTCTCCCTTCTTCTCTAATCCAACTATAGGATCCAGAAGCACCTTTTTTTTTAAAAAAAAAATTTCTAACTTTGAAGTTTCTTTGTGGATTTTCAAGAAAATCAAAGAAGGATTTCTGGGTTTTTTTTTTTTCTTCTTCTTTTGATCGATTTTTCTGGATGTAATATGGCACCTACACCATCATCAAAGGGGAATCAGTTGTTTTCCACGCCATCGTCAAAAGTAAATCAAAGCCATTGCTCAAAGACTCCTCAATCGAAGCACCGGTTGAATTTCAATGTTTCTAGGCCTTCACCGAACCCCAATTCTGCAGCAGCAACGGCCAAGGAGAATAATCTACCGGCTGAGCATCCCGTGGAAGTAATCGGTAGAATTCGTGACTACCCAGATCAGAAGAATAAGCCCGTTTCTTCATCAGCCTTGCACATTAACACGGAATCCCAATCTGTGAGGGTAAAGACTGAAATAGGGTACAGAGACTTCGGTCTTGATGGGATTTCTTTGTCTGCTGAGGAGGACCTTGAGGAGTTCTATAAGAAGTTTATTGAATCACGCATAAATGATGTCAAATTAGGGGCAAAATGTACCATAATGATGTATGGTCCAACGGGTTCAGGCAAGAGTCATACAATGTTTGGTTGTGCAAAACAACCAGGGATAGTGTATAGGTCACTGAAAGACATTTTGGGGGAAGAAGAGGATTTGCGTGATGAGGATGGTGAGAAGACTGGTGCTGTGACATCCGTACTAGTTACAGTGTTGGAGATTTACAATGAAGAGATTTATGATTTGCTGTCTTCTAATAATGGTGGAGGTTTTGGTCTAGGTTGGCCTAAAGGAGGAAGTGCTTCAAAGGTAAGACTTGCTATTTTCTTGAACTCCTCTGGCCTAATGGATGTTTCTTTAACATTACTATTTTATTTTGAAAGAGATATATAAATTGTTACATTTTCAATTTTGGAATTTCAAGTTTTGATTTTTGAAATTAGGATAGAGAAGATCTACATAGAACTTCATAACACAATTTTGTGATTGTGCACTTCCTGCTTCAGTTCATTTTGTGGAATGAAAATGCAATTTTCTAACTTTATGTCTCAGACTCTCAGTCTTTTGATATGAAAATGTGCCTGTGTTTTAAGTTTTAAAAAGCCTAGAGTTTGGTTTAACCTGGTTGGATATTAGATTTTCATTTCAATGCTCAGGAATCATCAGTCAGCATTTATTGTAATATTTTGATAATTTGCTTTGTAGTTTGTAGATAGCCTCCTTGTGTAGCACTTATCTTCAGAAACTTTTATGAAAAAAAAATCCCAATTTTATTGATATCATTATCTGTTTGTTGAAAATGTCATTTATGTTCAGAGGAAAATTCAGCTTTATCAAAACTGAAACTGTGATTCATTCATATCCACAGGTGAAGTTGGAGGTTATGGGCAAGAAGGCCAAAAATGCTACTTTTATTGCTGGACATGAGGCTACAAAGATATCAAAAGAAATAGAAAAAGTCGAAAAACGCAGGATTATAAAAAGCACGAATTGCAATGAGAGAAGTTCTCGGAGCCATTGCATGGTATGCTCAATTGCTCGTAGTTTTTGCTGTTTTCTGTTTTTATCCGAAAATGACACCTTTTTCTATTCTGTTCTCACAATGGCAGAAATGAAAGCAACAAAACTAAGCTTAATAATCTCTCTATCATTGGCTGGAGATTTTTTCCCTTTTTCACTCTGCTATTCTATCTGGAGATATGTTCCCATATCTAGATGTCCCTTCCTGTTGACTCCTTTATCTTTTTACTCTCTCAAATCCAGGGGTCATCTGATATCGTCCCAAACTCCTTCATTGATTTCCTCTTATTTATGTCGTGTTTTTCACACTTATAATTTCATCCATAATCTCAAAGCTAATTTGTGGATTTTGTGTTGCCCAATGTTGCAGGTAATTCTTGATGTCCCTAAAGTTGGAGGACAGCTTATGCTGGTAGATATGGCAGGGTCTGAAAACATTGAACAAGCTGGTCAAATTGGATTTGAAGCAAAAATGCAGGTAGGATTTTAAGAATCCTGTATCATCCTCCAGGTTGTCAGTCACATCTCTCATGTACTCTAATTTCCTCCCTGCAACTGCAGACTGCAAAAATTAATCAAGGGAATACCGCACTGAAGCGAGTAGTTGAGTCCATTGCAAATGGTGATTCTCATGTCCCATTTAGAGATAGCAAGTTGACTATGCTTCTACAGGTACATTTCTTTGATTCAGAAATTTCACGTAAACCTCTGGTTCCACAGGGTAAATAGTTGCATAACCATTTGAACCATTGCTTCCAGGATTCCTTTGAGGATAACAAATCAAAAATCCTTATGATATTATGTGCCAGTCCAGATCCTAAGGAACTGCACAAGACAATAGCTACCCTGGAATATGGGGCCAAGGCAAAGTGCATCATTCGAGGTCCTAAAACCCCAATCAAAGATAAAACTGGGGAAGATTCTTCCTCTGCACTTATTTTGGGATCAAGAATTGCTGCCATGGACCAATTCATTTGCAAACTACAGATGGAGAAGAAGCTTAGTGATAAAGAACGCAATCAGGCACATGAAGAACTTCGGAGAAAGGAGAAGGAAATTTCTGAACTGAGGGCTAAATTAGCACTGGTAGAAGGAAAGGGTGTGGAAACAAGTGAGGAGAAGATCAGTTTAAAGGTCAATGAACAGACTGAGGAACTAAAATGCAAATTGGAGAAGAAGATACAAGAATGTCAAAGAATTGCAGAAGAATTTTCAGAGAAGGAGAGGAAGATGGAAGAAAGGACATTTCAACAGAAAATGGAACTTGAGATGCTCAGAAAACGGTTGGAGGAGATTGAGTCACAGCTGTGTAACTCAAGGGTTGGAGGTGGATCAATGGACATAGAAGGGAGCAGTTTTATGAAGAGATTATTGGAGAGTTATTCAGAAGATTCGGGGATGGTTAAATCCATGGATTTGGACAAGTCATTTGACTTGGACTCTGGCAAACGGGAGGTGATGGTGTATAAAGCAGGAATTACTGATGGCCAGACCACATCCGGATTTGAAAACAGAAAAAGTTCAAAATGTGAAGATGATTATGAAGTTCTGATTCCAAGTTTCACCAACAAATCTTCATTGAGCACTGTATTTGAGGTGGAAGAGGAAGAAGATAGTGGAGATGACAAAGAGAAGTTCTTAGAAGAAGTGCAAAAGGAGGTTATTGAGGAAAAGAAAATAGTTTGTTCTAGCATCAGGAACAATTTTCGTGGTGGACCTTTTGTTGTTTCTGACAAAGTAGAGATCTTTCCAGATACTTCATTGGAAAAACTTGAAAATGCAAAAGATGCAGCTTGTTCGAGGCAAATGAGGATCCAGAACATATTTACTCTCTGTGGAAACTACAGAGAGATTTCTCAAAGATCTGAGAACATTATCAATCCTTCACCATTCTCAACCCCAGAGTATGAGCAGAACCTTGTACCAAACAACAACAGCATTACTAAGATATCTACTGAGAAAGAAGCTACTGATTCCAAGGAGAACCATGATCCATCACATGCAAAAGCTGGTGACTTGAATGTGTATGTGAAATGGGAGGCTTCACAGGAGAATCCTGGGAAATTCATCACCACATTAAAGGTGACAAAAGACTCAACTCTTGCTGATTTGAGAAAGCTGATAGAAATTCATCTCGGTGCAGATAATCAAGCATTTACATTCCTTGTTCTTGGGGTATATCATATTTCTTCTTTCATCTGTTGTCACGTTTTCTTGCTTTCCATATATTTCCTGCAGAATTGTTCTAAATCACATTTTGCTTGGTGGGATTCATAGCAGAATAGTATGCATATACATAAAATCATTCTTGGAATT
Organism: Parsonsia alboflavescens; assembly: GCA_028571225.1. Classification (NCBI taxonomy): domain Eukaryota; kingdom Viridiplantae; phylum Streptophyta; class Magnoliopsida; order Gentianales; family Apocynaceae; genus Parsonsia; species Parsonsia alboflavescens. The sequence goes on along the minus strand of JAOXNR010000032.1, from coordinate 12,575,322 downwards.
TACATGTGCAGATAATGCAGCATTTACGTTACTTGTTCTTGGGGTATATCATATCATTTTCTTTCTTTCATTATATTCCCTGCAGAATTGTCCCAAATTACATTTTGTTTGGAGTTATTCTTAGCAGAATAAGTTTGCATACACAAAAAAAATCATCCTTGGACTTAACATTTGTTGTTCTTGTGTTAACAGGATCCTTCTGGTGCTCCAGTGCCTAAAGAAAAGGAGGCAACCACACCAAGCAGCAAACTTCCCATGTGCAACAACAAGCTTGGGGTTCACCTTGCAAGTTTGCGCCCCGTGAAAGGCGGAATCCAGCAGCAGCAAACTAGAACCTGTAATGCCCCTTTCAGTGCACTGGAGAACAAGTTGCCAGTGACTCCCACCCCAACTGCCATGAAGAAACACAGTGATGGTGGATATTTCTCACCAGAATTGCCACAACATCTAAATTCGACACCTTTCATTACTGTGAGGAGGCATTAGAAAGAACAAACAATGGTAGGAATGTTTTTTTCTTTTTTTGTTTGTTTATTATAGTTGAAATATTACATGTATGAAAGTGATTGATGTTGTGCAAATTGTATTCTAATGATTCTTGAGTACATATGCATATGTACTCTTGATTTAATGGAAGTATTCTTTTTGGGTTCTTATTGGGAAATCTTTGTTGCATTCAGTTCCATATATGTTCAACATGCATTTGCCAATTTATAATTGGCCAAGGACTGACTGAATTCTTGCACTTTAAAAGGGAAAATGCCCTGAAATCAACTTCTTACATACAGAATATTTTTGTGTAAATCTAATTTCTTTGATACGGAATTTCCCTTTTCTTTTAAACGATTAACATGACAAAAATTTCAGTTATTTTTATTTTTATTTTTTTAAATTTGAAAAAAAATTAAAAATTTGATAAATCAATTTATGATTAGTTTAAATAATAACTTAGTAAATTTTTATATGCTGGTAATTTATTATTTTTTAAGCTGAATAATAGAGATATTGTTATACTTCGTTATATTGGATTTGATTATTGTAGTTTTAATTGAATTAGGAAATATAATTAGAATGCTAATTAGATGAGGAAATGGAAGTTAGAATTGTATTAGGAATATCATATATTTATTTTGGTAAATTTAGATTAGGAAGTCCATGCACTGATTAGATTAGGATTTGTAATTAGCCTTTTTATAGATGTTTTTGGAGATTTTGATTTATTCTTTCATTCCCTAGTAAATTTCTCTGCCTCTGTGGCCGGCCGCAACACGTTCCTTATCGTACCTATTTGATTATAAAACCCTCTCAAATTGATTCAATCTTTCAAGTTTCTCACTATTTTGTGGGCAATGGAATCACAAGCCGGTGTCGATCCCCGACCATCCCCGCAAAACAATGAAGAAACCGACGAAGAGGTGAGGTTTCGCATATGATATTCTTGTCTCTTTCCTATTGTTGTAAACTGAAATTTTCGGTGGAATCGGCATCAATCTAGTTATGGCTTTGTTACTTATGATTTTCTTCGGTAGAGAAAAGAGGCAGATTTCTATTTTTAAAAGATAAAAACTTTGTCATATCTACAGAGAGTTTTGATAATAAGTCAGGAAAGAGGGAAGATAATTTTGTTTTTTAAAAAAAATTTAGTTCATGCTTTATTTTTATATTCAATAGTGTGTTATTTAAAGTTTACTTTTTAATCAGTTTTTTTTTTTTTCCTCTTTTTCTTTTCTTACAATCTATATGTGCTTTAATCGGATGAAAAATAAAATCACAAACAGTTTAGAATGTTAAACTAATGGAATTAGCAACAATTGGGGCTCTGAAATACTCTGTACTCACTGAAAACCCTTTCAGTTGCATAAACAGTAATGCAATGAACATTCTTGAAATTATTTATCTGGTAATTCTTTTAGTGAGTTATTCTTAGTTGTGCAATTTCTGAGCTGATATATATATATTGAAACTGTTAACATATTGAATCATTTAAATGAGTGCTAATTTTTTCTTTCGTTTTTTCTGTTAGATGAACATATCCTTGAGGCTTATTAGAACCATTGCCATGAAAGTAAAGAAATCAGGGACGGTTAGAGATGTGAAAGCAATGTTGAATGACAAGGAAGACATATGGTTCTTTTCAGGTCATCATCTTAAGGATGACAGTAGACTAATTGATTGTGGCATTCAACAAAATTCTACTCTCCATGTTGTTTCCCGAACGCCAGTTCCGATTAGACTGAATATCAAAATACCATCTCATAAGAAGATCATTATGGTTGAAGCAAAAACTCTTGATAGTATCAAGAATGTGAAATCTTTGATTGCTTCCAGTGAGGGTGTCCATCCAGGTGATTTCCGTCTGGTTTATGCGGGAAAGACACTTGAAGATGCTCAGACTTTGACCTCTCTCAATATTCAAGAAAAATCAACCCTTTACATGGTTTCCAATCCAAAACATTTGGTGACAATATCTGTAAGATTGCCAAGTAGAAAGGTACTTGAGATGGAAGTTGATGTTTTGCAATCTGTCGGTTATGTCAGAACTATGGTTGAGAGTATGACTGGTTTCAGTTTAGACGATGTCAGCCTAACTTTGAATGGCAGGCAACTAAACGATTCAAAGACATTGCATTACTACAACATTCAAGAAGGATCTGCATTGGAGATTCCACCCCAGATTATTCAGGTATTCCTAAGGGATGTTAATGGAGAAACACAGACTCTTGAGGTTGGCAGAAAGGACTTGGTAAAAGATGTAAAGGATAAAATTTTTCATAAGTTAGGAATACCAGCCCATGTCCAACGTCTAGTGTTCGAGGGAAAATGTCTTGCTGATGATCAGAATTTGGCTAGGTATAATATCCAAAATGATTGCACTCTCAATTTATCTCTTTGGTATACCACATTTGTGCAGCGTAAGAAACTATCGGAAATGGGATTTTCTACTAGGCATTTATGTTGTTGTAGAAGGATTTCTGATCTGAAAACTATGATTGAGCAGACATTGGGTGTGTATGTAAAGGAACTGTGCCTGAAAGATGGAAGGGGGTTGGAGATGGATTCTTCTCTCCCAGATTATGGTATTGGGATAGATACATTATTAGTCATTGTCACTGACAAATTTGCACTATGTAGGCTATTTGACAGTTTAAATTAGCTAATGCTTCATCTGTTGTTATGTCTTTTCTTTTGCTTTGTAATGGTATTTTTAGTTATCTTTGAAGCAGTATTAGTTATTTTGTAAGGATTATTTTTTAGTTTTTGTTAATAAAAATTCAGGAGCTTAGTTCTTGTTATAGAAGTCATATCTTCTGTTTTGGTTCAGACCATTTTGTTCCTCTATTACTTCTCACGTTGTACTTATTGCCACCATTCCATCTCAATTGTGCTGATTTAGACTGTGCTCTTCTAGTTAATGTTTTCAATTGGGAAATAGCTTTATGCCGAGGTTGGGAGTTTTAAGGGGGAGAGAAAAGAAGGCGAAGGTCTAAGTGAGGAGAGAAGAGAAGAGAATAAAAGAGAAACTGTGTTTAATGTCATTTGGAAAGAAAGGAGATGATGGATTACTTTTAAATTTGTTTTTAATAAAAATATCTATATCTATGTAAAGTTAGAAAGTTTAACTCCATTCATTTCTTCCCCAACTTCGGATGGATGCTGTAGTCTCTCCATTTCTCTTCTCTTCTTCCCCACGAAAATTCCCAAACAGACGGATCAACTCCATTTCGGAGTGTGTGGCAGAACATTAGAAGGTGGCTGGGCATCACAAGGCATATGACAACGATTAGGGCAGCCATCAAATGGCTCCGAAAGGAGGCAAAGGGAACATCTTGGCAGCCGAGAGGCAAGAGACTTGGCCTACTCACTACGATGTTATTTTTGAGAGCCGTTCGGCTAATGTTGAGGAGATTTGTTTCAGGATTAAGACATTATACAGGGTGCTGTACTCCCTCTATCCTAATGTCTTATCCAACCGCTGACATGGGCACATTTTCCCCATGTACGTGCCTCTCGGGTATGCCCGAGTATTTTGTATACCTTGATCTATAATACATTTAGATAAAAAAAAAAAACTCCCTGTTCTTCCCAAACCCCTTCTCTTCTCTCCTCATAACTCATCCATCCAAACTAACTGCTGCTTTATGTGAAAAGAGATAACATTTGCATTTTTTTTGTCTCTTCCACTGAATATACAGATCTTCTGAGGTAAATAAATTAGAATACAAAAGTACTATAATTTTTATTAAAAAAATAGATATATTGTCAAAATCAAAGAATCACAGAAGACAATGTGAATGTATTTGCATATAAAATAAGTGAAAAATTAAAATAAAAAAAAAGAAATATAAAATTCTAGAGAAATGAACTCAACATAGAAAGAAAACACATGATAAGAAAGTTAATAATTTCTGAACTTTTAAAAGGAACTCTATGAAATTGATCATGAATGGACTCCCATTCGACTGAACATCCGACAAGTAAAAGTGCATTGACTTGACTTGTTTTCAAGGGGCCCACAGGGAAGAAGACGACGCTTCCTCGAGAAGTTTAGTGAGGCCCTTACCACTTAAAATTACAAAACCCTCTCTGTTTGATTCATCTTCCAAATTTCACACTCTTTCGTGGGCAATGGAATCACAAGCCGGTGTCGATCTCCGATCATCTCAGCAAAACAATGAAGAACCCGACGAAGAGGTGAGGTTTTGCATCTGATTCTTGCCTCTTTCCTATTGTTGTAAACTGAAATTTTCTAAGAAATGGGCATCAATATTGTAGTATGCTTTTTCATGCTTATTGATTTTCTTCCGTAGAGAAAAGAAAGGGTGAGGTATCAGAGTTTTTGAAGGGAAATTGGAGTTTTCTATTTTTAAAAGATGAAAACTCTGTTTCTCTTTCGGGAGTTTTGATTATAGTTCAGGAAAGAGAGAAGAGAAAAAAAAAAATTGACCTTAATTTCTGGACTTTGTTTATGTTCATGTTCAATAGTTTGTCTTTTTAAATAATTAATTATTTATTTTTTAATTTATTATAATGTTTCATTAGTAATAATTTTTTTTAATTACAATTTATATATATAAATA
>JAOXNR010000032.1:12520663-12554641 GCA_028571225.1 Parsonsia alboflavescens | reverse complement strand
AATTTTTTTTTCTTATTTTTGTCTTCCTATCATTTTAATGGTTAGTTGATGGTGGTTCTTCGAAATCCCTTTTCTCAATTTTCAAGTTTGAAACTACTATTCCCCATTTTGGGTGACTTGTTTGGTGCAGAAGAGATTTCTGTTTTTCAGGAAAACGAATTTGAATGCGGAAATATGGTTATCCAAACGAGTAATGATCATCTGGAGGCAATCGATGATTTCTTCATGCTTCTGCTGGGATACCTCGTCAGTGACGGAGTGATCGATGGCACCTCAGTCTGCATTGTAAAGGACAAAGGTGGGCCGATAGTGAAGATGGGTCACAGCATCCTCAGGACGAAGGTAGTTTTGCACTGCTAAGATAGAGAGCTATGGTGATCCTCCTTTAGCCCCAGATATCAATGTCTCTAATGGGAAGCGTGACAAGGTTGGTTGGTGCAGTATACAGCTAGTGCACGTTCGGGGAGAATAGGGATTTGGATTTCGTGAAAAATTGGTTTTGTTTGATTAGAATTTCTCCTTTTATTTTGGGATTCTTGCTTGATTCCTTGTTTGCTGTTCTTGTACTTTATAAATTGAAATTCTTTGTAAGATTTTGATAATCTCAGCAGAAATTAGATTTCATTTTTTTTTAAAAATGACGGTCAACTGCGGTGTTCCAATATTATCCCCTCTTAAGTAGATCTGATGATCGTTGACCACAAATTTCAGCCATTTTTTTAAGAATTCGGTTAAAATAATTAAAATATCCAATAGTAAATTGTTTAGGGATTATAAAAGTCAAAAAAAAAAAAAAAAACTTAAGGATTAAAGTTTCCAAAGGGATAAAGTTTGAGGATTTAATTTTACAATAACGCTTTCGTTAAATGGTTAATGTTCAATATTTACACCAGCTAATAAGTGGGGAAAAAAATCATTGACCTTCTCTTTAAAAAAATTGATTAATTAAACATTTGATAAAATATTAGAAAAATCTGTACTATTAAAAAATTTGAATAATTATATACTTTTAGAAATCAAATATATCCAAATTACACACACCAAAAAAAAAAGCTTGCATTTTTTAACCCTTCATTCCAAATTAAATTACCTTTGTTTCATTATAAAATGCCTCCTAAATTTATTTATACATGTAAGATTTTATGTTTATTTACAAATTACAACTAACAATAACAATATTTTTGAGTTTATTCAAGTAATAAAAAAAAAATTAAAAAATTTTTTTTTTTAAAGACACTACCATATAAGCTATTTTCGAAAGAATAATAATAAAAGAAACATACTTGCATACACCATCATAATTCATGCTTCTTTCTTAAAATAAAAAAAAAAAATTATATAACTTACATCTTGTCAGTATTTTCATTAGAAAAAAAAAATTGTGAACTTCACTCAAAAAAAAAAAAACAAGGGAAAAAAAAAAAAATCTAACACTCCTGACCTTCAAAATAATAGGAAGAATGTGGAAAATAATATAAGATCTATTTCATCATGATGCTTTCATGCTATCCATACCAACACTGGCCTGCAAAATAATTTACAAAAAGAAAAAATTAGTTAAAATTTGATTTTTTTTTACATCTTATCACATGATATTCAAATATTTATTTGCTACAAATGACAAATGTAAACTTTATTTGTATGGTTTTAACAGATATCTCACCAGAAACTTATGAATCTTCAATAGGATTGGCGAAAAGGTTGAACAGAACTTTTCAATATCTTCATATACATTATCTGAATTTCCTACCACCTCCATGATTTTTTTCCTATCAGGTACAAGCTTTATTGCAACCTTCATATCCATGTTCAAATTCAAATGGTCAGATATAAGGAAGAAACTTCATTTACACGTTTAAAAATAAATGTTAATGAGTTGCTGTTCCAAAGAATCCCAACATTCCTCCCATCCCAGTTCTCTCATCCATGAAGAATAGAAAAAATTTCATGACGATATGCTGAGGATAAGAGGGAAATCCACTCTTGAGAATGAAAAAAGAAGCAAAATCATGGTCTATGGAGGATACCTGGCAAAAGATGATTCAACAGAAGAATATTGAAGAAATTAAGACTGAGAAGGGAATTTAGGCATTGTCTCTGACATGATCCTTGATTGAATGGGGTAGAAAACAAAACAAGAATATACCATGAAGCTAGAACTTGCAAGCCATCCATGCCACTTCTTCAATGTTTTACTGTAGGACTCGTTACAGGCCTGTGCAGATGACCAATCTCGGTGCTCAGCTAAATTGCGGAAGAGCTCCACTATGAAATCCATTGCTCTGTTGAACAAACAAAATTTTAGTGAGATAAAGAAAAACAAGACAGCGGAAGCACGGAGAAGATCTAGTAGGTTTCTGATTCTGCCCAAAGCTTCATATTGTAAATATTACCAGAGGCTAAGAATAATCAATCTCAATCCATATGAAAAGGTGTCAATTTCTAATATTCTTATTTTTCCTTTAATATTTAGTATCACTTAGGATGACACGGTCATGTGACTCAAAAGAGAAGATCAGTTGCGGCTATAGAAGAATTTCATAACATGAATGCATTGTAAATACATGAAAGTCTTAAAGGTCCCATGAGTGCTATATATTGTGTGGATTCATTAGAAAAACCAAAAAGTAGTATGGAGTTGGAAGTAGTAATGGCAACAACCTTGTTAACCAAAGAAGTCCATTGGTGGAGCTAGATGAAGATTTAGCTGTTCTTGTTTCAACTTCGGACTGTACTATGCTGTACAAGTAGTTGAATCTAGTGGTATTCGAAGAATATTTTGAGTCCAATCTCTGCAGAGAATTGTTTCAGTGTCTCAATTAAGAACACAAAGCTGCTTGAATGTAAATATGTTACATCTGAACCTCCAAATTCATAAGTAAAGCAGGAAAATGATCATTCACCATCTATTTATCTTGTGTTTCTTCACAGATCCTGACATTCAGAACCTTGATTTATAGAAAAGAAGATACTACATTGATAGTTTTTTAAGCATTTATCTGAGGATAAACCAAAAGATTTCTCACCGATATGTTCCCATTGATGTCAGATTTCACGATTGTCATGGCCGGTCCAAATTTGTCTGGCAGCAAAACACAAAAAATCGATTAAGAATACTCATGAATATACCATTAGACAAAGGTTCCGATACCGAATTACCAATGACTGATCAAATATAGAAACAAAGTCTTGAATTGAAGGAAACTTCAACTAATAATGATGGTTGAAAATGGAAGGCAAACCTAGGATAGGCAATATGAGTTTGCACACTTTTAAGAAAGGCATTGTGAGTAAATCCCCTTGTTCAGATTTGATACCATTCATTCCTTCCAGAGCTGGGGTAAATGCACTGCCTTCCATTTTTCACCATATATTCTATACCTATTCAGAAGAGAAAATCTAATTAATGCATACAACAAATGGAAACTGCAAATCAAGAAATTTTTAAGGTAAATTATGGATATGGATTTATAACTTTTTCCACTACAGATATAGATTTTCTTAAATAAAGATAAAAAAAGCGAATAATCTTTCATACATGCATTTTGGTATCATTCCATCAAAACAACTATTGATGATCTGATGGAAAATGCAAGGGATACAACCTTAATTTTCTTTTTCTCTTTCTTTTCTTTTACAATAAATGCTAAAACATCAGATTCATATCAGTTAGATCCATACAGTGATGAAGAAACCAGAAGAAATTTACTAAACAGAATATGAATTCACATAAATCGACGACCTATTTTGCAAGAAATTGTAATGAACAGCCAAATGAACGAAATAAAAACTGATGAAGTTTGATGGCAGAAAACTTGAAGGATTTTGATGGAATTCCTATAAGCTTTTGAAATTTTTGTGGAACAAAACAGGGATAGGTTTTTCCGGTGAGAGAATAAAAAATTAAAATTAAAATTAAATTGAAATATGAGAGAGACATGAAATAGTCGTTCTCACGTCTTTAACGGTTTTTCAAAATACCCTCTGATTTCATGGTTTGATGGAAGATCCTATTCCTTGATGGATCTGATTTACTTGCACTAATTATGTCAACTCTTTTTGTGAATGCGAGTGGACAAGAAAGGTGAATAACAATTTAAAATTACACTAATTTTCAATGGATATGAATTTTTTTTTTTTTAAAAAAAAATCTTACTCCCTTCCATTCCTATTTCTATTTATAAGTTGCTTATAATGATTTTGCTAGAACAGCCTTTTTTTTTTGGCTTCAAACTATCTTTATGGAGAAAAATGTTTTATAAAAGGAACCGGTAATATTGAAAAAAAATTTGAATAAAATATCTTTCAAATTATCAATAATAACTTATAATTAAGAAAAAAATGAGTTCAAATGACTTTTAAATAGAGATATGGGGAGAATATTTTTCCAAATAATACAAATATATATATATATATATAAACATATAAATCATTTTAAAAAAAAGACTTAGAATAAATTTTTAAAACTTTTTATACTATTAAAGCATGTGACACTTGGGCTATAGGATCAAATTTACATGGACAAAATTGTGAGTTGACCCAACTTTGTAAGTATGATACTCTTTTTTCAGACCTAATTTTATAATTTGAACTCATTTCTCTTAATCATAAATGAGATTGTTACCTATTAATAAGTAAGTCATGCTAATCAACAGCATATAATTTTTTGCATGAAACAAAAATAAAAATTAGGGATAATATACTAGATTTGAGAAATTGAAAACCATTAAGTAGTCTCTACTCTAAGCATTAGAGCCAACAAGTAATTGGATTGGGTACTAACGCACCTCACCCTTCTCCCGATCCTTCCACTCATAGAGGGATCAACCGAGATTCTTCAATTATCTTTGTCAGTGTCGAGAATCATCGTTCACCACTAAACGACGTAATTCTTAACAAAAGCACTTTACTTTATTCATTACTTTTAAATCACTCTTTTTCTTTATTTATTTTAGTAATTTTCTATTCTAAAAGCTTTGAATTTCACACTTAAAAGGCTAAACACGGTATGAATTGAACATTCTTCTCTTATATAATTCAAAGTAAATATAAAGTTACACCAAATCTTGCAAATGAAGGATACAAAATTAATCAAAACCTTATTTCTAGAATTGGATTGATGAAAACAGATATTAATATCAGGGGGACTCAAAATTAGTCCTTAATGTTTAATTAATTAGGTGGATATTTAATGGCATTTTTGACCATCTTCTTGATGGCAGCATCACCAAGATTAATGCCACATACATCAGCCAACATGATAAGATACATCAGAACATCAGACAACTCCTCCCCAAGATGCTCTTTATCTGATTCTTCCCAATTTGTCAATCCTTTATCAACCTCTCCCTTCCATTGAAATATTTCTGAAAGCTCTCCTACTTCACCAATCTGGTATCAAAATTTATAAAAGAAAGTAATGTAACTGCAAAAAGTTCATATAAATACATATATATCCATACCGCAATGCTATGGTGATCGGTATGTATTTATATGCACACAGAAATGCTATTTCGAACTCATCATATGGTGGGCTTTTATGCCCTTTCGCATAGAAATTGATCATATGGCTTACCATAGCAATCCTGATAAGCACAGAAATGCTATGGTGAGATGGTCAATTCTACGTAAATACACAGAGGAGAGCCCACCATATGGCGAGCTTTGATGCCACTATGGCATTCTTCTTTCTCTCTATATATATACTTATATATATTTTGATCTATCCTCATATCATCATCACCTGTTAAAATAAAGAAGAACCATGCTTTTAGTTTGTTAAATTTGAATTCACTGGTGCCGGAACAAGCACAAAAGAGCATCTTCAAGAAAGAAACATTAGTGGAAATCACAACACTAAAGGTCCTGCAGGATTTACCATTTCTGGCCAAGCATATTCATCCATTTCCAAGTTCTGGATTAAAAAAGTTTTCAGTCTTAGAGACGATCATAGAAATATTCTCCTATGTGCTATGCTTGTCAAATATACTCTGTTTCTCCTAGAAATATATAATAGGTAGCTCAAAATTGACTGAAAGAAAGAAGAGACAGGATTCTCTTTATAGTATCACTTAAGCTTCTACATTAATGCAAAAATTTTGGCTTGATGCAGAAGTTCAACCAAAAATAGAATTTGAACACGATCAAATCCAGGGGTTAGTACACTTAACTCTCTAATATTTGTCGATTGGCCTATGTCCAATAAGCCTTGCTACCTTAATAATGATGAGAAGTAACACTTGAGAAAGAATAGTAGGTCTCATGTTCGAGAGACGACTAGTGTAGGTGGGGTGCTTATGTCCCAAAGGATGGGAAATGACACTTCTTACATTTCTTATTGGAATTCATCTAATAACTTTAGGTGAAAGGATTAGTTGTATTTACACAATATGGGAAACTAAGTATCAGAAAAGGGATCATCCAGAACAAGATAAAACCAACCTAAAGAACTCAAATGGAAGTAAGGCAAGAGGATCAAGTTTATAATATAAATGCATAATAAAATTACTTACCAAAGCAAGGAGCAAATTTCTTGGACTGTGGTACTTTTCCCAGTCTCTAGCCTTTGCGAACTCTTCAAGTTTTTTGGAAAGGTCTTTGATGCTAATGTCACTCACTCTCTCTTCTCCTTCTCTACCCATTTGTTCACTCTCTCTAGCTAAGCTCTCAAAGAACTCTTGGGTTGAGAGAAAACTGCCTTCTCAGGCTATTTAAAGAATTTTTCTTCAAGGGAATAAGACAATAATATTTACCATTTGCAGATGGGGACTGAAAAGGCAAAAAAAAAAAAAAAAAAAATCTCTTTGATTATCATTTTCTCTTTTAATAACATGGGGGATTCTTGCACCAAGTCCCAACTCATGCAAAATGGCCAAATATTAATCAACCTTTTAACCTCAACAATAAAGAATATTTTGATCGACGAGTAGTTGCGTTTATCTGGTTGTAAAGCGACTTCACCTGTACTGCAAATGATTCATGACAATAATTTCTCTTTTTTAATTTTACATTAACGATTTGATCGAATAACGACCTATTGAAAAAAACATAAGTAAAGAATATTCTCTTTCATTTTATAAACACATCTTGTCTTGATTTCCTTTCCACTTTCGGTTTATGCAGAGTTTGAATGGCAAATTGCATGGTCAGGTCTTTTCACATTGAATTAGTTGAAGAACCTTCTCGACTTTATAGTGATGCTTCTTGCCTCTTCTTTAGATTATGCTTAGATTTCCAGTACACGGTGATAAAAGTTTCGGTTCAAAATTTAATTTTTATTTTATTTAAAAAAAATATAAAATGAAAAAAAGATATATGATTTTTCGCTTTCTATTTTTGTCGTTTACCATCATAATTTTTTAACTACATATTTTTATTTTTTGCCTTTACTATAATTAAAAATATTCCTATTTTTAGTGTGTATATATATATATATAAATATATTTATTTATTTATCTGAACTTAATTTTTAATTAAAAAAGAGCAAAAAAAAAAAAAAAACCTTGAACGTTTTGACTATAGAAAATAGTGATGATATTAAGGAATATGTCTTTTTTTCCTCTACCTTATCTGGCTAGTAATTTAATTCAGAATATTCTCCCTTATCATTGATCCTAAAAAAGGGATTTATGAAGTCAATTATTCCAATAACAAAGCTTTAAATTGATATGTAATTAGGTCCCATGTTGGAAATAATGAATATTTCTTTGCCATCTAATATATCGAATCACAAAAAGAATCTTCATTTTCTTTTGAAGAATATCGATCTTCCTAATTATGGAAAAGTTATACAATGTATACATTTTTTTCCCCTTTTAATAGTGCAATATCCTAGCAAAAGTTTCACAAAGCAACCGACCACGTTTGATTATTTCATATAAATAAATAAATAAATAAATAAATATATATATATATATATATATATAGAGAGAGAGAGAGAGAGAGAGAAATTGGATGTTTAAGGTCCTAAATCTTGGTCAGTTTTATGTTTTGGTCCTTAATTTATTTTTTTGATCATGTTGATCCTTGAACAAATTACTATTGGATAACTTGATCCTTCGAATCCTATTTTTTTAAAAAATACCATCGGAACCTCTTGACCTAATTAACAGGGGAAAATTCAATACTAAATTATTCAATTTGTCAAAAAGGGATATAAACTGAAATTTTGCTGAACTAAATCCATGTTTTTGGCCCTACTAAATCCATTTCTTGCTAAGTCAGAAATCGAAATTTAGTTCAACAGGATTTCATTTAATATCTGTTTCTGACCAATTGAATGGAATAGTACTGAATTTGCCCTTATTAATTTGTTTAAGTGGTTGTTGACTTGATATTTTCAAAAAATACGATTAAAAGGATCAAGTTGTCGCATGATAATTTGTTTGAGGAATAATATAGTAAAAAAAAAAAAGAAGCTAAGGACCAAAGTGTAAAACTGATCAAAGATTAAGTTTTTAAATATCCAATTATTTATATTCATACATATATGCATATATATATATATATACATATATATATATATATTTATACTCTTTATATAATAATATTTTTGATAATGATACTTAGATATGGTATAAATTCAAACGTACATATATAGGAATATTATAGAGGGGACTGAAGAGTTTACAATAAGGAAAACATGTATGTATTTATATGATCAGAACACAATCACTTTTGTATATTCACATAGTCAATATATGATTAATGTGAGTATTCTCCATACAACTTTCTTGTATATTTATATTTAATTATTTACAAGTGTTTGACATGACTATATTTTGATGAAAAGTAAAGTTTGAGTACATAAAGTTTTTTAAAAAAAAATTAAAAATGTATTTGATGATTATTTAAGACTAAGAAAAAAGATCTATGGTTAATTAATTTTGGAATTAATATACTTTTTTAATTTGATAAAAATTAAGTTAATTTTCAGAACATGCTGGAGTTCTTTTTCCCTATTGGGTGAAGTTATTGAAAACGTCCTTTGATTAAGAAGTTCGGGATTTAATCCAAACCATTAAAATAAAAATAAATTCAATTAAATTACAAAAATTAGTGCTTTCCTGAGGGATTGTTTGGTTGGAGTAGTAGGGAGTATTTGAGGAGGCAATGTAAATGAGGATATAAAGACACCAAGGGAGGAAGGTGAGTAAATAAGAAAGAGTGAATGGAAACAAGCTTAGTTCAGGTTAAACTTTTGTCTTAACGGATTAGATATATTAGACAATCACTTAGATTGTAACTGATTATAAACTTATTATTTAGGAATAATTTAAACTGACTTGACAAGTATCCATCCCGCTCCATGATAGAAGAGGCCATACATGGATCTTGTCTCTGAGGCCTATATGTAGGGCAAGACAGGTCTGAGTATACTCAAAATTATAATTTGTTAGGGGAAAATGGGTAATTTTACCGAAATATATATTTGATAATAGTTGTTGGAGAATTTAATTTGTATAATTTAAAGTATATTCTCAGTCCCCCAACCCCAACACCCCAAAAAGAAAATAGTAAAATATATATATATATATATATATATATATATTTAAAAAAGCCTCGTATAGTAATTTGAGTTTCGTAATTGTAACTGTAAACTGGGGTACCCAAGGATAATTGAGTTGGGTCTGCCATGTCATCTGTGTCATTAGGACCCGACCCGATAATGAAACCCTAAACTACAAAATCAAGAAATAGCAGTTCTCTCTTAAACCCTAACACGCACAATCGCACACACAGGAACTGTTCTACTTGCGAAAATGGTAAGAGTTTTCAATTGAATCATATTCAGCAAAGTTTCATCGATTCCAAAGTTAAAAATATTGTATTTTTAAATTTTTTTCTTAATTCAACTTTGTTGATTTGTATTGTAGCCTCTCAAGCGATTTGTTGAGATCGGGAGGGTAGCTCTCATCAATTATGGAAAGGACTACGGCAAACTTGTCGTTATCGTTGATGTTATAGACCAGAATCGAGTACTCCCTTCACTACATTGCTTTTTGAAAATTCTTTTAAGTTGATACTGAATTTCCTGTTCATTGAGGGATTACTTGTACAAGATTCTATTTTCTTCCGTCTTTAGTATTTTTTGCTGATATCAGATTTTTTCTTCTTAGCTTTATTACGAAGTGGATGTTCGCATGTGTGCAAAGAGAAAGAACTGTTTAAGTATGTACAAACTCATATTTCTTATGTAATTAGAGCGTGAATTTGGAAAAGTTGGTTAGTACACTTTCTCAGTGTTGTAATTTCTATAGGTAACTATTGGTGAAAATAAAGTTTGGGTTCCGTCGTGGAAGGCTTGTTTTGAATCTAAATGTTTCCCTCTTGACTTCAAGGTAATTTAAAGGTAGTTATCTTCATAACATAGACTGAGAGATTTTTATTCAGATAATTTTATGTTGAAAAGGTGTTCTAGGCTTGAAGTTTGATATGTAATACTCACAAGCTGTTAGGAGGGTTGCTCTGTTTCACTTGATTGGTGTGACAACTAGAAGTTTTTATGGGAATTTAATGGTAGGTATGTAGGTAAGAAAATGTTATTCATGGTTGTGAAGGTGCCATTAGTCATGGCCATGATGATTATGGACTTCATTGGGTGCAAGGGAAAGACTTGGTAATTTCTATAAATTGTTGTCGTTAGCAGGATTGGATCTTGATGAGATCTATATCTGAGTAGTAGATAAAACACAGGAAATTTTTTGCCATTGAAATCAATATTAGTTTGCTGTCTCAGTGTTTATTCTTCAAATTCCTTTAAGCGGAACTGAATTTGATTGCCCTTCTACCTAATTGTTCTTGAATCTTTTGAGGAAACAGAAAATTCCTTGGTATATACTATGAGACAGTGATCTTAATACTTGCTCTATTTCTATACGTTTGTGGTGTTGGGTGTTGGTAGCTTAGTTAATTCTTGGGCTAGTTTCTAAATTTATGTTCTTAGTGTGGTTATGCATCAATGTAGATATGCCTCAATAGCTCCTTAAGCTGGTCAACATATTCTTTCCCTGTTTATGTGCTTATAATTGAACTTGCTCTGCATTCCTTGGTCTTTCAGACAATTCTAATCTAGTGCCTTTTCAGGCACTCGTGGATGCCCCTGACATGGTAAGATGCCAAATGAACTTTAAGAGGCTTGCGCTGACTGATATCAAAATTGACATAAAAAGGATTCCCAAGAAGAGGACCCTGATTGAGGCAATGGAGGCCGCAGGTATGGATTGTGCTTCTTCCACCACGTGAAATTCGTTTTGTTCCAGAAGGTGGTGTTTGATTGTCATGGGGTTATACATGTATCACAACCTGTTCTTTGTACAGATGTTAAGAACAAGTGGGAAAATAGCTCCTGGGGAAGAAAGTTAATTGTTCAGAAAAGAAGGGCTTCTCTAAATGATTTTGACAGGTTCAAGCTCATGCTGGCTAAGATCAAGGTTGGTGCCGTAGCTATTTTGCATGTTAGGTTAACACATTCAAAACTTGCAACCTAACTTTTAACATGATCTGCAGAGGGCTGGAGTGGCAAGACAAGAACTTGCCAAGTTAAAGAAGCAAAGTGCTGCTTGAAGATAAATTTTGTATGGCGTTTCAGTTCTGAAGCTGACATGATGTGCTTCAGACCACTTAGTTACTATTTCTTTATAGAAGGTTTAAATATTGTATTCTATATGCAGATCCTGCTTCTGAGCATTTCTTTCTATTTATTTAAGTTCCAACTTTAAAGCATTTCCCAGGCTTGTTTGCTATCAAAGAAAATATACTGTTTTCGCACTCAATCTCTCTCGACAAGAAGTAACATAGTTGACAACTACTCCTAAGATTTGCCATCTCCATTTTTTACACTTCTCCTCATCGCGTGCTGTAGAATGCAAATTGCTCTTGCATTGCAGCCTCGGGGTCTCTCTGCTTGTAAGGAAAGATTGGACTATTTTGCGGAACAGGCACCACTGCAATATGTTGTATTACCTAAACATGCTTACTTTATGCGGTAGCCATTATCATGTTTCTTCTTCAAGTGGAAGAGCTGTGGGGGAATTTGTTAACAAACCAAAGGGGAAATTCAATGGCATTTCTCCTGTCTGAGGATGCATCGTTGGTCTAAAGCATTTAAGCCTTAACGAGGACCAAATCCTGTGACCTGCACCTTGTTTTTGAAGGCTGTCTCTGTGATAATCAATGTTCTGTATACATAGGATGAACCTCCCAAGAGAATTTCTTGTAAGTTAATTCTCTTAGGATTCACAGGAATGTGCAACAGCAGACTCAAATATCTTTGGTTATGGGAATGTGCAAAAAGAGACTCAAAACACGGCAGAGTTCAGCAGCTAAATTCAAAAAAGAAAATCGATTAGAATTAAGGATTTGAGTTAGATTTGGGAAGAATATTGTGATGAGACAAGAGTTCTTTACAGAGGATATTGTTATAAGCAAATTTGACTGTCCTATTCATAATACATCTCTATGGAAGTTTTCAATTAAATCAAGAAAATGAGCCTTTGTAGGACAATTCCCTCCCACTTCGTGCAACAAATTTTGCACCATAGCCTTTATATACTTCCTTTCTTCTGGCTGATCCCACAGAACTTGAAGGATTTCAGGAGGAATGACAGTTGCAGGCCGAGCTAGCAATGGCCAACCATCTACTTGAATCTCATTGAGTCTAAGGACATACGAACAAACCACGTAAGGAAAGAAGATGATTAGTAATTCATTTGAGTTCAAGGAATGGAAGATTAGTAGTTACTTGTTCAAGATGTTCAACATGTTAGGCCATTCTTTAACCCCGTAATACACATCTATGGGGCCATCACATCTACCCCTTGTTGATCTAACTTTACCAGCAGATTTGCATGCTTGTATAATATCACTCATTTTTATAGACTGGTGGTGCGAAATCCTTACCACTGTTGTTCTTGGCACATCAATTCGAGTAATCAACAGTCGCTTAACCAGTACATCAATATAACGTTTAGCAAGAGCTGTTTCTTTGGCCTCTTCTGTCTAAGATAAAAAAAAAAAAAAAAAAAATGACATTGGGACACGTAAAATGGGATGGCATTTAGGGTTTGCCTGCTCTATCCATGAGGGAGAGGAATGAAACAAATGTCATCAAACACGCCGACTGCTTATGTTGACAAAACCTAAGATTGTGTGAAGAATGCATGCGAAGGATGTAAACTTCACTGGAAAAACAAGCTATCAGTGAAAAAGGATGCATGACATATGGTGCTGATAACAGTCTCAAAGTAAATGGATTAACTAACCTCAAATTCCACATAAGCAACATTGTAAAATGAGCCCAAGAAAAATCCAGTTACACTGCTGCCACAAAATGTCAGAGCTGCTTCTATGTGGTATGAGCTAATACCCGTTGTCAACTTTCCAATCATAACCGTCCGGGTGGGATTCCTGATCAATGCAGCAGGAACATCAGGATGGCCAATCAAACTAGGGATGGGAATTTTATTAGATATATCATCAATCGGATCAACAGCTTCCACAGTTGCATGTAAACTTCTACAACATAAATCAGTCTTTTCCAAAGCTTTTCTCATCCCTTTACTTGTCTGGAAATAAGAATGAGAGGAATCATCTAAGGGAGAGAAATACAATAAATATTCATATGTACAGATATAGAGCAATCCAGACACATCAGCGGGAAAAATTTTCAAGATTTAGAAAATTATATGGCTCTCACCCTGAAATACACATAGGCAACTTGATAAAATGCTCCTTTAACTATAGAAAGTTCAACCTTTGAAATGTCACTGCAATCCTGGAACGCTTGGTATACATCCTGCTCTGTTGCAGTTCTCAAGAATTTTACCACGACTTTGTTTTTATTGGATTTTTCAGAGAGTTTGTCCTTCATCTCATGCGATGCTTTTTTGTTAGTCAAAAGTGACTCAGCTAAGTTGGATAAAACGAAATCTGGATGGCTTGCTGAATCATTGTCAATATTCAAATTTGCGGGCAATATGTTTGTTGACTTATCATCCTAGATTTTTTCACAAACTACTGTTCCTTCAGGAACTTCCTTTCCTTTCTTTACGAAACCCTGCAAAACAGACAGCACATGAGCTCTCCCATTTAGGCTCTTGTTGCTTAATCCATCATTTTCACGAGTTGAGGTATTCTCCTTAGATATGGTAGTTGATGTCTGAGGTAGCTTCTGGATGCAGTTCATTATATGTTTTATCTGACAAGTTTTAGCTGCTTCCTTTTCTTCAAAATCTTCTACATGCCCCACATATCTCTTCACGAGTGTCTCTCTCTTTATGTTATTATTCACTTTTGAGGCTTGGTTTTTTGTTACAAAACTCTGTATCTTCTTTGTAGTAGTAAATGGCTCCATCCCTTTACAGAGGAGACTTCGTGTTTCACTGGAAATTTTCATTTCCACTTCACTAGACAGGTTTTCATACTCAGTGGCAACTATTTTGTTAAGACCAGTAAGTTGCATGTTACTGGCAGACTCACTAGAGGAAAAGGGATCATTGGATGAGCCAACCGTCGAATTTCTCTCTCCTTCAAACAAACAAAATCTGATTGCAGATTTCCATTCTTGGATTCAGCCACCCCATTATCCATAATCGGTCTGAAAAGATCAGCTAGGCTGGAGACCCTTTCTGTACTTCCAGGCAAAGCAGATTTTATGAGTCTCATCAGAACATAAATTCAATAAAAGGCTGCTAATGGACCCTTTATTTTCTTGTTCATCTCTTTTTCCAGAATACAATTTTGCAGAATTTAATACCAGATCCTTGCCTGAACTTTCACACATGTTTGGATGTTCTTCATTGTAGAGCATGTTACTATCCTCTAACTCAAGCTGCAAACTATCTGTAACAGCATCTACTTTCATTGTGCCTTCAGTCTGACTCCTATTTGCAAGAGGTATTACATTTTCTGATACACCTTTCTCAATTCCAGAAGATTTTCTTTCAGATTTTATCGAAAGAGAAGTATCATGAAGCTCAGATGAAACTGAAGAATCATGTCTATTGGTAACATCTGAGGCTGTTGCATCTACAAGCAGATCAGAAGATGACTCTGGTGCATCAATTGGAATATTTCTGATATTTTCATCCCTACTCCGAGGAATAACTGTAGGGTATGTGGGGTCTCCTGTGTCAAGTTGGTCACTAAGATTCAAGCTAGGAGCTGAAGGAACCAACTGAGGATCTATATCAGTTTTACTATGATCACTTTCGACTTCAGGTGCTCCCAAAATCTTCTCTTTAATGCATTGAAGAGTCTCCTTCACGGTGTACCAGAATCCCCCTACTTCATTCTGAATACATGTTAACTTTGGGAAGATCCCTGGGTGTGTCTCTATGTACCTAGTGATTAAATTTAGAAGCAGAGAGCTTCAACAGCCAAACAAGATTTTGCGAAAAGGTATTGAAGAGACAATTATATGGAGGCCAAAACTTACCCGTGGGACAAACAGACATATCCCTCACGAAAACAGAGAAACAATAACAGTAAACAAACAAATAAATAAAGGCGTATAAAATTATAAGGTAAACTTCCGAAAATTTTATCCTGCAACACATTTCTACGACAGATTTAGCTGCTGCAATCAACTGTTTGGCAAAGGAGGTGGAAAGTAACCACAGAGGATTACTAAAACCAAAAATATAACAACATTTCAGAGCATACAAAACCAGTTCTATTATTCTTATGGAAGGAAACCCTTCTTATGCCATTAAATTTTTTAATCATGCATAGTCTTTATTGAAAAGTTATAAGAAAATGTCCTTACGTGAATTCTAGTTATCCCAATAAAACAAGATTCTTTTATGGCTACAATGATACCACTGCTTTTGGAAGTTCTCAATCCAAAACATGGCATCCTCTAAGACCCTAAACTTTAGCTTTAATCATCTCATAATTGACAAGGCATAAATTCAGATCTTCTGATGATTAAATTCATCAGATGGTTGTCTCATAAAGATGCTCAAATATATTTACCACGCAATCCATCCCCTAAAGATAGTCCACATCAATTTTTTACTCATATTAAGAAAAGTATATTAATTTGGTCAGTCCAATTATACTTAATGGTACTTTTCTTTATATAACCTTCATTCGATGACCTCAAAACTGAAAGCAATGGCATGTGCTTCCAATAAATACCAAAAGTAACACAGAGCAACAGGGGGTAGATTCCATGGATGTCTGATCTGGAAAATAGTCAAATAAGGACGGTCTGGATCATGGTGTAAGCCTTGAAATAGTCCTGAACCATGTTGTTGAAGGATTAACCTGTGAAATAACTTATAGTTCAGTCTGCTTCTCTGGGGTAGCATCAAGTCTAGAAGTGATTCTCGAACTTCATGTGGAAGGTGAGATAAATCCATTGGTGCTATGCAAGGAATAGGACTGGGATAGTTTTGCATGAGTGCAAGTCTTTTAGGAGGCCTGCTTAAGAAATCAGCAAGAACGTTATCCTTTCCTTTAATATGTTTAACATCAAAAGAATATCTCGAGAACCATTGTTGCCATCTGAGTAATTGGCCTTGTGGAATAATCTTCTGTTTGAACTGAAGCATTTTCGGGAATGAGGACATATCTAACTCAATCTGGAAAGTGTGATTGATCAGGTAGAACTCAAACTTTTCAATGCCACGTTTCACAGCCAAGATTTCTTTAAATGTTGAGTGGTAATGTTGTTCAGATGGTTTGAACTCTCCACTCGAATATCCACAAATTTGTCTGGAACCATCAGGTTGTTGTCCAAGAAGTACAGCACCCCAGTGGTGATCTGATGCATCAGTCTGGAGGATTCTAAGACCTGTTGACGGGATCTTTAATGGTGGAACCTTTGTAGCAATTTCCTTGAGACATTTGACAGCCGTTGTATGCAGAGAAGTCCACTCTGGTGGAGTCTTTTTTAACCTTTTACTCAAGAGTGACCTGTAATGGGATATATTGGGGATAAAATCACAGATATAGTTTAATATGCCAAGAAATTGTTGAAGCTGGTGTTTGTCCCCAGGCAGATCCCTCGAGAGCAGCTGGAATTACTCCTTCCTAATTCCAGCTGCTCTCGAGGAGCAAGGAGGTAAGTTGTTTTTCCAATGGATTAGAAATGAAAATAAAGGGGGAGAAAAGAGAGAAAAAGGTTGGAGCTTTAATAAGAGGAGTAAATGTCAACAAAGAATTAATAAGTTTATTTTGATCATTTACCTTATAACTATGTTTCACTAAAAAGCGTGATTGGATTGCATCTTGGGACAAAGAGAAAAAAGAAAACTGGACAGACTTTTAGGGAGGGAAGGAGTAGTAATTAACCATTCATATTTTGAAACCATAAAGTCAGTCATCCCAGTTCTTCTGGTTTGTCAAACATCTGTCTTTAATATCTTCAGCAATTAAAAAAGCTCCATCCAAGCTTAAAATCAAAATTTTATTGCTGACTAGGCAATAGATCTTTATCGGAATAGACATATTCTCTGTAGACCTCAATCTTATTGAAATGGTGTACCAGTATACAAAAGACTGAAGCTCTAAATTCTCCTTGTATAAATATGCCTAATGAATCTATCTAGATTCAAATTAAAATGTTGGAAAGGATAACTTACACAAACAACACAAAAAGTAAACACAATTCTCTGTCTCCATAGAACTATGGGAACCTTCAAATCTCCTTAGTTTCATTTGACTCAGAATCCAAATCACCATCGTTACCACTTCCAGTTTCCAGCTTTTCTATCTTTCAATTTTATCGAACAGACTGAGCCTTTAGGATCCACATTTACATTAATATTTTCAAATGCTAGTTTGCGAGCTTCCGGTGCACTGAAAAGTGCAAACACTATTAGTAAAAGGTGTTATAACATGAAGATTCATGTACCTGAATCAGGTAGGTATCTGTGAAGGCACCACTCTGCTACTAAAGCATGATAAACATTTCCTGTTTGAACAACAAATAAGGTCTTAATCATGGAATTAATTCAAGCAGAAAACAGGCCATTATCTATCTCAGTTTCGGCACTAATCAATGCCCTTTGGCCTCTTTTACAAAATCTACTCAGGAAATAGTTCATTCACCTCAGTACAAGAACATTGAACAGCCAAAAGGTAGTGTTTTGTTCTACTATTCAACTAAACTACAGATTTCATTCTGCAAAGCACAATAAACAGGAATGTTATTATATTGCAATTTCTATGTTTAAACTACTAGCAACAAACCTTTCGTAGAGGAATAAGGAAAGTTTAAAGACAAATGTTCGACAAGTTCTTAACTCATCTATGCATGATAAGAAAACCATGCTGTTTCCACCACCCATATTGTCAATTTCTCTCAAACAACGTATGTGCAGAACATAAATTTCATGAGAATGCGAAGTGGCTATAGTTTTTCAACAGTTGCAAACTGTGACATGTGAAACAAAATATATATATTTGAAAAAAGATATTTTGTTGTATTCAAGAAATGTTCATCTTATAGGGCAAATTTCTTCTTGATATTCTTCTAATCTGGCTCGAATATGAGGCCATAGCACCAACCAAAATCATCAAAATCTTTGACACTTGAAGAACCACTGGATTCATGTAACAGTTCACTCCCCATTATTCTCCATATTTGCTTGTAAGGAAGGACAAAAAGTCTCTTGACTCAATAACAGGAAACAGAGAGGCAGAAAAAACTCCTCCGTACCTAAACCAATACTCCCGTGGACTTTCAGAGTTTTAAGTCATAACGACTAGAAGTTACATTAATTTAAATATCTCACAAATGTTTCTCAGGATTTCCAACAGCACATTTTCATGGTATAATCATTATTTTAGTTTCATTACCATACAAAAGATAAAGAAAATCTCCCAACACAATTTCTCCTCAATTTAGCTCTAGGGATTCTTGAGAAAGAAGAAGACCTTACTTATTAACGCATGACTCCACTTTCTCAGCTCTCTGCTGCTTTGCCGTATCTGTTCTCTTTAACTTTGATGAATTCTCATTCTTAGTATCCGATGACAGTGATGACAAACACCTAACTGGCCTTTGATATGCAGCAAAAATTTTAAGAATTCCATCAGAATAGTAAAATTTAATAATAATAATAATAATAAAAACAAAAAAACAAAACAAAAACATTTGGAGAATTATAGGTCGAAATTGAAAGAAACAGAAAAGAAAAGAAGAAATCTTGGCAAATGGATTCTCATGGTTCTACCATTCCTAGATATAAGTAAACCAAAAGCTATAGCTGATGGTGTAGCTCAGTATACTTCTACTTAAGTCCTACGGTCTCCACCATGCTCCGCTTGGCGGCATTATTCCAACCCGCGACGTGTGGCACCACAGAGACTTAAGCTTGGCTCTGATACCAACTTGACCAAAAGCTATAGCTGATGGTGTAGCTCAGGATACTTCTACTTAAGCCCTACGGTATCTATGTCTTCTTGAAAAATCAGAGGCTACTGGTTTCTCTTGATTGCCTACAAACTTCATGTATGAGATATATCAGTGATATGTGTGTGTGCTTGTGTTGTATTGGTATCAGAGCTAATTAAACGGTTTTCCTTATTCCGCAATAGCTTCTTTCTCTGATCTGTGAATAGTATGCTTTGAACTCTGTGATTGCCAAGTTCCTTGGATCCTTCACAGTGAGTTCATCAGAAAACTCAGAGGTCTCTTATCTGAAAACTGAGTTAGAGGGTTGAGAATACTTGTCTGTTTAAAAATCATTTTCAAAAGAACCCCTTGTTGTTTGCCCTTAAGCCGCAGAAGGCGTTGTCTTGCAAACTGTTGGTGTGAGAAAATTGATTTTTAGACTTACTTGTCTTCTTCACTCAGGATGGCTTCCATGAACATCAGTTCTACCATCTTTGGTTCTGAGATTCCTTTACCTACAAGCTTTGCTCCTAAAGTTCCTCGTGTTTATGAGTTAGAATACAACCCAGACTCTGATAAATATCCTGCCTCTTCATACCCTTTGGTCAACCCTTATACCATATATGATAATCCTAAGAAAACCCTGAGTCATCGTGTCAAGCAAGTTTTTGGTCAAAATCCCCCAGTTATGACAAAGGACTTTGTTCACCTCTCATCCATTACCTGCATCTCGGACTGAGCAATACATAACTCTCAAGTTCCCTGAACAACTTATTGACAAGTGGAAGGATGCTGGATTTTCCCATATCCATATCGGTGCAGTTAAACTTGCCTTGACCTTACATGCTCTAAAAGGTCTTCCTATGGTATCTCGAATTGCCCTACTTGATGCCCGGTTTAAAACTTATGAACATGCTGTGATAGGCACTGTTCAGACCACACTCAATGCTGGCACCATCTTTGTCACACTGTTTCCCAACTTCAATCTTTGTCTTGCTAATCCCTCTCTCCAAGACACACTGAAAATTCAAGTCCAAATCACCGGCCCTGTGATGCAAAATACCTTTATGGCTACTGTCCATCATCAGTTAGCCTATCGCATCCAAAATCATTCCATTGATTTGCCTTTACCTGCTCACCTTCGTAATGGCAAATCTCTGTTCTTGACTGTTGATTCCCCTGAGACATCCCAATGTACTTTTGTGCCCCGACAAATATCCAGAGAAAAGCTTGAAGCTTTACTCCCTTCTTCTTAGATAACCAGCTATGAGAAACAGTTGGCTCTCACAAAACCAGTTGCCCCTGTTCAAGCCACAGATCCGCAAATGATTCCACAACCTGATGGATCAGTTAAGGTGGTTTTCCCTAACCGCTCCGGTTCCTCCTCTATTTTCCCTATAGAGCTTGCAATGCTCCATTTTGGTGATTCCTCCGCCATCCAGGCTCCTGTCTATTCTTGGTCTGCTTCTGGTTCTCCTCATTATCACAAGACCACCAATGGTCACCAATGGTTTGATATTTGTGACTGTCCTACTTGTGTCCCGGTTCGTCCTCGTCACAAATCTGACCCTCTCAAGGCCAGATATCAGGTTGGCGATCCCACGGTTGGCACCCTTGGCCAACCCAGTGGCAAATATGACTTTTTGGTCACATACACTCCTCCTCCTTCTCATCCAGTTGTGTCTCCTACCGGATGGACTGATGATCCACCTCCCCCTTGTAAACCTCCTTCTCAACCAGATTCCCAACCACGTTCCCTCCTGATGTTTGGCCCTACAGACAAACCATCCACATCTGCCTCTTATGATGAGGATTTCCCTCCTTTGACTCCTTTCAATAAAGATCACAGTCATCATGCCACTGGAACTTCCATTGATATCCATGGTCAGCCCAAACCAGTGTCGGCAGTTGAATCTGCAATCAATTGGCAGAATGAGAATGCCTTAGCCCAAAACCAAGTGTTACAACATATCCAAGAGTCATAGAAGGAAATCCAGACCTAATTAACTTAACAACAATCCCAGACCCAGCAGCTCCTCACCTTAATTCAGGATGCAAGAACAAAAATAAATAATCTGCATCAGCAGTTGAGTTATTTGGTCCAATATACTACCGAGTGATCTCCCAAGATGGCCCAAATGCAAAAGGGGAAAGAATTCTTAAAGGCCCAACTTACCAGTCTCGAGGCCCAATACACAACCGTTACCCAAAAGACTGACCCATTTCCCCAATTTTTTCCCCAGTTGCCTTCCCAACCTATAGCTTTACCAGTGCTCCCTACTCCCACTTATTCCCCAACTTTGGCCCTGTGGAATAAGCAGCCTAAAACCCACACTGCTACTCTACCTTCCATCCATCACCAGTAAATCCGGATCCGCCACCGGTACCACCTGTTCCCACTTCAACCCCTGCTCCTACTCCTCCTGTTCTCGATGATCCCATCGTTGGTGCATCTTCCAAAGCCCCTATACTTACCTTTGATACTCCTACCAACCTTTTGTCCTCTTTTCTCCACAAGCTTGATGATCCTGCCCCTCCTTCTTTTCCAGCTTGTATTTCGGATAGTGACTCCACCTCCACTCCGTCTGACATTGACCCATTTGACGCCTTTGATCTGTACATGATGGGTCCTGATCCAAAGGTTGAAGAACCTGATGATTTTATGCATGAACCTATTCGAAAACGACCTCGTGTTCATGTTGAGCCACCCACTACCAAATTTACTTTGGATGACATTCCCCCCTCTAAATGGGGTGAACGATTCCAATCCATTTATGCCTGGCTCACAACTGATTTGCAACAGAATGAATGGCAGTATGTGCTCAAAAGATTTGTTGCCCGATTTGATGGTTCACTCCGCGATTTCTGGAATTCCTTGGTGAATACCGCCAATTGCAGTTTCTCTAACAAAATACACCTGAAGAAGTAATTTATTTGCTTCGAAGGTTTTTCATTGGTGATACTGTCCATGATATCACAATTGCACGCACTGAATTTCTCAAGATGAAATGCTGCTCCATTCTTCCTAAAGATTTGGAAAAACACTATGCTCGTATGTGCAAACGCTTTTATATCATCAACCACATTGATGATACAAGTCTGAAGTAAGCATATGTGAATTCTGTCCCAGAGGAACTAGCAGATGAAACTACGAGACAAATCAAAACCAATGGGCTACAATGGGAATCTTTGGCATTTGGACAAATCTGGTCCATTATGCAAGAAGCCTTAGAAAAGCTTTGTGTCCAAACCCGGTTCTGGCAGAAATTTGAGAAACATGCTTCGACTCTCGGCCCAGCTTGTTCAGAAAAACATTTATCCATCAAATGCAAAGAAAATTCTACTTGCCGTTGCCTTTCTCATTCCCAGAAACCCCACAGATACAGGCCTCACAAGCCCAAACATTTCCGCAAGAAAAGGCCCAAGTATTTCAAGAAACCATCTTGGAAATATCTCAAGAAAAAGCCCAAGCCCACTAATCCAACCCAAGACACTTGTTTCAATTGTGGCAAATCCGGCCATTTTGCCAAGGACTGCCCCAAAAGGAAAAAGAGATTCAAGCTCATGCATCAATTAAGCCCACATTTGACTCCCTCTGAATTTGACTCTCTTGAACACTATTTTGACTTAGAGGACCATCCCTCTTCTGATACCATCCTTGCCATTGCCCATTACCCACACATCACATCTAGTCCTAGTTCTTCCAGTTCTGATCCCTTAGACCACGAAGCTCCATCCATACATGCCTTTTCAGACATTACTCCATTTTATTCCTTTACCCCACGACCATCCCCCCTAGTGGTTGTCCAACTTCTCCCCACTCATCACCATACACCCATCCTAGTTCTCTCCTTGTTTGATACTGGTGCCATCAGTTCTGTCTTAAATCCCTTTGTTCTTCCCCCCGAATTTTGGGAACATACCAGTCAAATCTTCCGAGCTGCAAATGGAGAAGATTTTGTCATTGATCTTATTAGTAAACCTGTCCAGGTTCAAATCTTCCCACACCTCACTCTTACCCACAGATTCTATGGTTCTACCTTACCAGGTAAAGACCTTGTTATTGGCTTTGATCTGATCCATAAGATCTCTAATTTGGAATTTACCCCCCATGGTTTGGTTCACCGTGGCCACTTTTTACAATGGACTCCCGTAGCAAAAAACTTTTTCTCCCTTCAGGATGTTTTCTCCCAAATCACCTAAGACCTAGTCACTAAGTCTTGTGCAGAATCTCATTCTGATTTCCTCCGAAAATGCCCACATCCTTTATGGAAGAATCCAGAGTTTTTTGTCACACTTCCCTACTCCTCCACCCAACAGTCCATCATTCCTCAAAAGGCCACCCATTCTGGTATGTCACCTCCCCATTACCAACTTGCCACCCAAGAACTCGCTTCTCTGTTCTCCGAAGAACTTATTGAGTTTACCACATCTGAATGGGCATCCCAAGCATTCTATGTGAACAAACGTGCAGAACAGAAACGTGGAAAACTGAGATTGGTTATCAACTACCAAGACCTAAACAAATGTCTCCAATCCAATAAATTCCCTTTTCCACGTCACCCTATCCTTTTCCAATATCTTCACACCGCCAAAATATTTTCCAAATTTGACCTCAAGTCTTGTTTTTTGGCAATTAGGTGTTGCACCTGCTGATAGATTCAAAACTGCTTTCTGCATACCCAACCACCACTACTAGTGGACTGTTATGCCTTTTGGTCTCAAAGTCGTCCCTTCCCTTTTTCAAAAGGCCATGACCAAAATTTTCCAACCCCTGTTTCTGTTTGATCTATATTGATGACATTCTCCTGTTCTCCCATTCCCTTGAGGATCATTACAAGCTCCTTCATGATTTTCACCAAATAGTCCTCAAGCATGGCATCATGCTCTCTGAGTCCAAGATGCAACTGTGCCTTAGTGAAATTGATTTTCTTGGCATGCACATTGTTGATGGAACATTTATCCCACAGCCACATATTGCCAATTCTCTCCTCGATTTCCCTGATGAAATCCCTGACACCAAAACCCTACAACAATTCTTAGGGATTGTTAATTACATTTGTGATTTCATTCCTAAGATCGCACACAACAGATCTCTGTTGAGTAAACGTCTCCATAAAGACCCTCCTCCTTGGTCCCCTGCCCACACTGAAGCAGTTATCTCACTCAAAAAGATAGCCGCTAGTGTACCCCCTTTACAAATCCCATCCATAGGTCTCCGAATCCTTCAGACAGATGCTTCTGACAAATTCTGGGGTGCTGTTCTTCTTGAAC
Organism: Parsonsia alboflavescens; assembly: GCA_028571225.1. Taxonomy (NCBI): domain Eukaryota; kingdom Viridiplantae; phylum Streptophyta; class Magnoliopsida; order Gentianales; family Apocynaceae; genus Parsonsia; species Parsonsia alboflavescens. The sequence goes on along the minus strand of JAOXNR010000032.1, from coordinate 12,530,022 downwards.
AAACTCCCTAAGGTTCCAGAAAGATTTGTGGCCATGCCAGTGGTGAGATTAAACCAACTGAACAACATTACCACTCCACTTTCAAAGAAATTCTGGCTGTCAAACGTGGTATTGAAAAATTTGAATTCTTCTTAATTAACCAAACATTTCATATTGAATTGGACATGTCCTCTTTTCCCAAAATGCTCCAATTCAAACAAAAGGTCATCCCACACAGTCAGCTTTTGAGATGGCAACAATGGTTCTCCTGGTATTCTTTCATCGTTTCTCACATCAAAGGAAAACAAAATGTCCTTGCCGACTTCCTCAGCCGACCCAAGCAGATGAACACCTACCATATGCCTAATCCCATTCCTTGTCTGGCCCCTATAGATTTCCCAGACCTCCCACCTGAAGTCCGAGAAACCATCCTTGACCTCGTTCTTCCCCAAAGAAGCCAGCTTAATTTCTGAATCTTCCATCGCCTCATCCTACAACAATATGGCTCTGGCCTATTCCAAGGTCTCAGCAACTACCCAGATAATCCTTACCTCACCATTTTCCATATTTGCAACCCTTGGAACCTACCGAATCTTGTTCTTTGTTATTTCTAGTATTTGTTTGAGGCCCATACTATATGTTTTAGTTTTAATAAAACTAATCTGTTATCATATATATGGTCTTACGACAATGCTCACAACCTGTCCCCTCACCATCTTTGCCTATTCAAGATATTAAATTGGTTCTTAAACCCAGTTGGATTGTTCAGATTCCTATCTGATCATTTTGGAAAGTATGTTTGCCTGAGTTTTCATCGTCCCATAGTCAACCTTGTTCCTGGTCGTCACATGGATCCAAGTCTCTACCATTTCTCTCTAGAAGACCACATGGGATGGTATGCGTTCAATTTGGCAAACCCGGGTGTCCAACGCCAACATCCTGAGCTCTTCAGAAGAGTACTCCACACTATGTGCACAAAGAATCGTGTCAATCCAGCCACCGTGGTGTCTCCACCCACACCAGACTATCATGTCCGAATATGGCCTGATCACCCTTTCTACTCTGATCTCCTGGTTTATCTCAGCAACCAGCCTCATCTTCACTACAATGATCAGCATGGTCATCGTCAAAATCTTTACCCCCTAGCTGATTCATCCGAAGAAGAAGTTGATCCTGAAGAACCCGAGTGGCCCCAACCTCATCCTAATGAGTTGGACCCTGACTCCGATTAGATAAGTTTGTGATACAGTCTGTTGTACTATATTACTTTTACTTTTTGTTTGTCGGCCAGATTAATGGTCATTATTGTACTTTTGCACTATACCCTTTTACTGTTCATTAGCATGCTTGTCGGCCAATTACTTTGGTCTAATCTGTAATAGTGTGTACTAGTTTAAGTTTGGTTTGAAATCCGGAACTTCAGGTCCGGTTCCTCATCTATATAAGGAAGCTCAATTTGCCTGCTCAGACAGAACGAGAACTAGCCTAGAACTTAGAGAGAGAAAGTCCGGTCGAGTTTGTAATCTTTTCCTCTCATAAATAAAGAGTTTTACCGTTTCTCTTTACCTGGGTTCCTTATCTCTTATCTTTGATATATCAAGTATCTCGAAGGTAGGATCTTGAAGAGAAAGATCTTAGGGATCTATGTCTTCTTGAAAAATCAGAGGCTACAGGTTTCTCTTGATTGCCTACAAACTTCATGTATGAGATATATCAGTGATATGTGTGTGTGCTTGTGTTGTATTGTAGAAGCTCAAAAAGTGCCATTCCTGCCATCTCGCAAATATGGCATTGAATGAAAGTAAAAGAGGGCTTTAGGTGGGTTTTAGACCCAGAAATGAAATTACTTGGAAAAAGGAAATTGTACTTTATTTTAACTGTTTTTCGGAGAGGAAAAAAAAAGAAAAAAGAAAAATATTACACTCTGGGCCGGATCCAAGTACAGGAAGCATGCTAAAGAAAATGGACAGAAACTAGCATTTTGGGCCAGAATTCCCTAGTCATAATCCAACAACCGTTAATTCAATACAAAATTAAATGTTTCGATTTGATTTACATGTATTTTAATAAAAAAAAAACTTGATTTAATTCATTAATATATTGTATTATAAATTTTCTTAATAAATTTTTACTAATTTAGGAAACAGTACATTTAATTTCAAAACCCAAAAATTGATTTTCGAAGGAAGGGAGTATTTTATAACTTTCTTCAATACATTTGTAATTATATCAACCTTAATTACTTGCCATCATTAGCTAATAACTCATTGTTATTATTATCCTTAAATTTTAGACTTTTATGCTTAAATACGAGTGATTGAACTCTCTATGTAATGCACGGGTATGTAATGGCAGAGCCACAACTTAAGGTGTGGGTTTAAATGATCCCACTCAAAAAAAAATAATACATAAAATGATCCATAACTATAGGTATACTTTATAACATTTCCCTACATATATAAACTTTTTATCTTACCTCTAATCAATAAAAAGCCCAATCAAGTTATGAAAAATGTTGCACCAGAATCATTCCATTTCCTTCTTAGGATGGTGAAGATGAGAGGTATAGGTTTAGGTAGGCTGTCAAGGAACAAGGTAGGTAAGGATTTCTTCTTTGGTTGGGACAAAAGGTCGGCTAGGATATTGGATTCTCCTTTAATGTGTTGGACTTGGAATTGGTATTTGGAGAATTAATCTTTTAGGCGGAGGAGTTGAGGCTCGGGAATGGATTTGTTCTTGAATTCCATGATCTTTGAGAAAGAGGAGTTATCCATCTGTGCTGTGAATTCATGACTGATCAAATGATATTCAAACCTTTTGATAGCATATTTGACTGCTAAAATCTCCTTGATGGTGGTGTGGTAGTGCTTTTCCACATCCTTGAACTGGCCGCTAGCATGACTGTAATAATGTTTTTGGCCATTGAGTTCTTCAATGAGGATTGCTCCCCAGAACTCATCACTTGCATTTGTCTGCAAGATCCTGTGACATGTGGATGGAATGTGGAGTGGAAGAGGTTTATGGCACATTTGTTTGACGGTTTGGACAGCAAGGGTTTGTTCATGACTTCAAGGAGGTGGTTTCTTTTTTAGGAGCTTGGAGAATAGACTGGTATATTTAGAGGAGTTAGGAAGGAAGGCTTTGATGTAGTTAATGATGCCAAGGAATTGCTGGATCTCTTTTACGGATAGGTTCTCATCTGGGAATGAAGGAAAGGTTTCAACAAGGTGAGGACCTGGCTGGATTTTGTCTGAGATTTTCATACCAAGGTATTCAATCTCTTGAAGGCCGATGGAGCTTTTCTTTTCTGAGATCATGATACCCTGAGATTTGACGATGTCAAAGAACTATTCTAATAGTGATAAATTGGCTTCATCGTCTTTTGAAAAGAGAAGGATATCATCAATGTAATTCAAAGCATTGTGAAGGATGGGCAGAAAAATTTTTATCATTGCTTTCTGAAAAATTGAAGGAGCTACCTTCAGCCCAAATGGCATCACCTTCCATTGATATTGAGCATTAGGAATGCAAAAAGCAGTTTTATATCGTTCATCAGGTGCAATTCCTAATTGCCAAAAACCAGCTTTCAAATCAAACTTTAAAAACAGTTTTGCTCCTGCCAAGCGAGTAAAAAGGTTTTGAATCCCTGGGAGTAGAAGCTTATCATCTTTCAAAAATTGGTTTAAAGGTTTATAGTCGATGACTAACCTTTTCTTACCTTTGACTTGCTCTCTTCTTTTGTTTACGTAAAAGGCTTGACAAGCCCCACTAGAGTTAGTTGGCTCAATTAAACCTTGCTGTAGCTGTAGTACACACTTTTCCTGAGCAAGTTTAAGATCATCGGGAGTCATCCCGGGGTGTGTTGCTTTGGTTGGGTTGATATCTTCATTAAGCTTAAAGGAAAGCTTAACAAAGAACTTTTCATTTTTCCAAAGTGGGTTTTTGTGCTTAAAGTCGGCATGAGAATCTACACAAAAATTTTTTACATGTTTTTTGCTCCGAGAACACCAATTCAACATCAGATTTGGATGGTCCACCATTAGTTGTGAGACAAGCTTTGAAGCTTTGGCCTTCTTGTTTGGGCAATTCTTTGCAAAATGGCCTTTCTTCTTGCAAAAGAAACATCTGTCGGACTTTTATCTAGTTGATGCTTTCCATCTAAAGTACATAAGATTTTTCTTTGATTTGCACTTCTTTTACTTCGAAGATCTTTTCTGCTTGCCTTTGCCTTTAAAACTGCATTTTTTTTATTTAGAGCACCCAAAGCTTCTCCACGATCTTTCTTTTTTCACAAAGCTTCTCAAGGCAAGTGAATGTAGCTTGGTGGATCTCTTCAAGTCCAAGATTTGCCAAAGTGTTTCCAGAGAGTTCGATCATTTTATTCAATTCCAGTTGGATCTCTTTTGGAAGTGAGGAAATGTACACTTATTTGAGATTTGGGTCTTTCATTCCACCGAGGCGATAATAGATCTTCGTGATTCTTTTGTAGTCCCTATTGATGTCCTTAGGCCTCAAAGAACAACATCTCATCTTGAAAAAGTCCGTTCTCGCCTGCTTGATCTCAATGGAATAATCACCTACAAATTCTTTAAATATCACATTAATCCAAAAATCCAAAGAACTTGTAAATAATAGATTTCTGTCGACTGCATCTAAAGATATGAACCAATCATGTAATGTACCAAAGAACGACTAAAAAATTTAAACAGGATATTGTTTAGAGAGACTGCCTTTAACAACTGTGTTTGAACCCATGCTGACATTTCTTGGAATCTCTCACGCCTTTTGCTAACTGGAATGTCATCAATGGTGAAACAAGTTATCTTTGAAGATTTCTCTAGAGGAGCGAGTTGTGGAGATGGTGATTAATTATCTGCCATAGATTCATCATTTGTGTTCTCTTCATGGCTATGATGGACTTCAGCATATGTGGTCGATCTTGAGGGACTTGGGGTAGTCATAAGGATCCCTGAAATGTCCATCTTTTCATCTCTGGACTCAGTAGACTCAAAAAAGTTTTCTGAGGGTGTTTTAGACACTGGATCTTCCGAAGGTGTTGAAACTTCATTAGCATGATATGACACCGTGAGTCGCGGAGGAGGATTTGTTGAAGTCGAATCAGGCTGCTTTGTGGAACTTGTCGGAAAAGCCAGATCAGGTTGTCTTGTGGGACATGTCATAAAAGGTCCTTGTTGGACCGGAGTCTTGAATTTATGTTTCCTTGTAAATTCACGTTGGACTTCATCTGGCTGGGTTGGTGCTCTTGCCTTTTCCTTCCGAGAATGTTTGGAACCATCTAGTTGGAAAGTTTCTGACTGAGCAGTCGAGCATGAATGCTTCTTCTTTGTTGTTGGATGAACACAGGGATGTTCTTTTGCCCAATTAACCCAAAAGATAGAGTTTGGTATACTATGGTCAACAAACTTCTCGGCTCGAGGTAGAGCAGAACCCAATGGTCCATCGAAAAGTGGAGTTGGCATATGGAACGTCGGTGGGTTGTTGGGAAGGCCGAGCATTTAGAAACCCTGTGACAGAGATAATGGAACCGGAGCAGTTTGAATGTTTCGGATCTCTTGGCATTTCTTATCGAACTCACTGCAGTAAGTGGTGTCGGTACGGATCGTCTCTTTGAGGTCTCGATTGAGAGTGTTGTGCCTGTTCACCATTTCAATGTAGAGTTTCTCTACGTGGTCAATCTTCTTCTCAACTTGATTGAATCCATCATCAATTCTTGTAAGGACACGATTTTGGGCAATGGCGTTGTCAGTATGCCAATTGAGGACTTCCTCTGCTTGATTGAGAGGAACATGTCTCCCGCATTCATCAATTGCCTTATGAGAAATGTAATTTCGGAAGGTTCGTCTGTCTGCCTCGTCCTCTCTTCTTTCTAAGGGTTGAAAATCCGAAGCATAGGAACTCCTTGAAGGTTTGTTCATCATGCACGGGATTGGAGTTGATCTGCTTGGTATGATTTTTTCTGCCTTCTCGCAGTAAGGAGATGGCTTATAGTAATCCGTCGCCTTCTTTAAGATCTTCTTGATACATGGATAGACGGATGGAGGATTCTCTTTGCTCATTGGCAATAAGGATGATCTTCTAGGATGAGAGCTATAAAAATATGCAAAGCCAATCAAAGGCCTTGGAACTGGTATTGCCGTAGGCTTGCCTTCATCATCATCATGTGGAGAACATCTGGATGAACATCCACTAGATTTCTTTCTTGTTTGTTGCCTTTTTCTAGGAGCCTCTTCTTCTTCTTCACACGAGCATTCAGGGTCACAAAGACCAGAGCCAGGGATATCCCATATAAAGTGGTTGTTAATGTGAGATGTGTAGCTAGGTTTAGCTAATTGGTTGAAGGAGGATATTGGTACCCTCTTCTGTCCAGATTCTTTTTTTGGAGCAATTCTGAAAGCCGTTTGGACTCGTCCATCAGGTAGCCTTCGGAAGGCTGAAACTATGGCCTGGATTGGTTCTTCTTATCGGTGAAGATTCTTGTAGTTGGTAATCCATTCTATGGGCATGAGGTTCTGGAGATCTTCCCTCTTGATTTGCTTTGGAATCTCAACCAAGGTAGGAACTTATGTGGCTGAATCCGCCAAGATCATTAAGGCGTCTAGAGAACAGCTATTTTGTAGATCAAGAGATGATTCTGCAACCGATAGACCGTCTGATGATGTAAAGTGGCCATCATCGAGGTAGGAGTGAGAGATGTGCCGGTGAGTTGAAGTTGGAACTTTCAAGGCTATGCACAAGTTTGGGTCCTAGAGAGATATGGCATAGTTTGGGAACAGTGTTCAGACAACACTTCCTGAGTTGAGCGTAGTGATGACTACCTGCTCGTAGTTGAGTAGTCTTGAATCTAGGAGTGCAATTTGAGCATTGACTGGGTAGCCTTTTCTACGGCCACAAGTCAGAACAAGTCTGACGCCACCGATGTGAAGGTGTTTGTAACCTTCAACTCTCCATTGTGCCACCATCTTTGGTAGTATGTTAAGGGTAACATACTGTTCTTTGGACAAGTACAAAATGTCACACTGGTCTAGCTTGAAGGACTAGCCATACTCCTTCGTCTTTGGGGTCATCATCTTGAGTAGTGGTCGGATATATCTGATACCTGGAGGAAAGGATCCTATCTTTTTGTAAATATTATATGGACTCATCGGAGGAGGGATTGCTTCTTCTATTGAGACCGACTCGGGAATAGTAGTGTACTCTGCAAGATTACCTATATTTGCAGAATGTAAAGAACGTTTAGGTAGAGACAAAGAATTAGAAATATTTAAGAGTTGAGAACTGGAACAAGGACTCGAGGTGTTTTCCGTGACTATGACCTTTCTCTCCCTACTCTCTCTCTCTCAACCCTTCGAAACTAAAAATCCCTCTTTCTTCCCCCCAGTAAAAATGAAATTTTGTACACCAAAACGCTGAGTTCTGGCTCTGATACCAACGGGCTTTGTCTTTTGGTGATGAGCAAGCAAATTTACGGGAGGTATTTGCTATTATAACTAATTCATGCCAAATTTATATGGCTTTTTTCCCCACATTTTTCTGTTTTTAATTTTTGGATCTCTCCAATTTTTTTCTCCCCCCTCAGTTCTGTCCCCATGATTTTGGTTTCTGTGATGTTGTATTTGTTTGAATAAAACCTTGACCTTTCGTAGAAAAGTGAGCTTTGGAAAGAGAAAGTGAAGTGAAGTGATTTTTGTATGTATTATTATTTAATAAAAACATGATTTTGTTGATCAGAAAGATATCATTATTCAACTATTTTGAATGCGGTATAAGTTTTTTCAAATATTAGGTTCAATAAGGTTTTATCGTGCTTCTTAAGATTGGACTCATTGCTATTATTATCCTTGTATTTTAGCTTTTCATGCTTGAATACGCGCGATTGAACTCGGTATAAAATGCACTAGTACGTAATGGCAGAGGCACAAGTTAAGATGTGGAGTCAAATGGTTCCACTCAAAAAAATAATACAAAAAATATTTTTATAAAGTTTGATTTTTTTTTGTAATAAATAACCCAACTAAAAAGCATTAAAAATTTATTAATAATGGCCCAAAAATATAACTAATAGTTATGGTCAGTTTGATCTAATTTAGTGGACTAAAAAAATTTCAAACTCCATCACTACACGATACACTTTATAACATTTCCCTACATATATAAACTCTTTATCTTACCTCTAATCAATTAGAAGCCCAATCAAGTTCTGATAAATGCTGCACCAGAATCATTCCAATTCCTTTGGTTTCTCCTCCTCAATGTCATTCATCATGTGAAAATATATTTGGCTGATATGAGAAGGAACTTTGCGTTGGGATAGGTTGATTAGATGAGATTGGGAGCATTGATAAAACAGTGCTGGTCCAATTCCGCTGCCGGGAGCAGTTGTGGACAGAGGGCCCTCTAGAGTGGGGTGACCCTGTCGGGTGATGGGTGAGGGCTGTCCTGGTGCAGTGTGTGTTATGTACCGAGTGACCGAGCCTTCTACTCTCGGACCACGCCAGTCGATCCTCCCGGCTTGGAACGGGCAGACCGGAAGAGTAACGTACCTCCCAGCCGACATTCCCAACACGTTGATGCCCCCGCTAGGGTTACAAGCCAGCGCAACGTGTCTCGGCGAGCCGCAGTTTCCGTTTTGCTTCTTATATATTGTTCGTCTCTCTTCCGCGGTCCCGATGTGGGATTGGAGGACATGAAATCGCAAAAGTCAGACACAAAACATAAGCTTCAAATTTGTAATCAATGTATTGAGAGTGCCATATTTTATCAAATCAACGAACTTTGTGTTGTGATAGGTTGATTAGCTTGAGATTGTGTATTATTTCACTTATCGTCTCTTAAGCACAAAAAATCTGAAATATTTTTATTGGCCTTAAACATAGTATTTGACCATAACTTCCTTTCTTAGTTTGTTTTATAAAATATTTGGAGGTAGATGATGATTTCAATTTGGTAAATTTGATCCATATTATTTTATTTTGCCTTTTTTAATTGTCAAATCATTTTCAAAACAACATATATTCAGCTGTGCTTTTTTTTTTTTGCGTAAATCTAACCCTCACAAATGATAGATTCCATTTTAGATTGTCTCTTATTACGGGAAATCTTGGCAGCTAAACTACCACTTCCATATTCCCTTTACATACAAATCAACTTTTCTGAAATTTTTGTGGCTGGCCAAGAAACAACTCCTCATGCCATTAGTACTGTTTTTCCAGACGGGATCGAGCCAGTCAGTCAGATCTTGAATCGATCATCAACTTGATTTGAAAGAGGGTATCATACCGTTCTTTACCAAAACCATTCTCTGAATGAAAAATCTAAATGGATTGGTTGGTTGGACCAATGAACCAATGTTGAATCTGTCG
>JAOXNR010000032.1:12481278-12505708 GCA_028571225.1 Parsonsia alboflavescens | reverse complement strand
CAATTTTAGATCTCCAAAAATTAAATTCCTCAATCTTCAAAAATCCTTATTTCAGAAATTAATTCGTAAATTCATGAATTTGAAGGCCAAAAAATGAAATGAAAATGCATTGACTCTTGGATCCACTCACAGCTTTTTACCTTACCAAAAACACCAGGGAAGCAAAGCTCGGGAATCAGAAAGATATCAACAAAGCTCAAACAGCTTTTAAGCTTTGCTTTTAATGCTCACTCTCATGGACATGCATTCTCTCTCATGACGTCTCTGTATCTAGAGAGAGAAAAGGTGACTTCATCCAACAAAGAGCAATAGATACAGTATGGATATATATGGAGTGAGTCAGTGTGAGAGTGAGAGAGAAAGAATGTGACTGGTGTGTGAGAGAGAAAGAGAGAAGCTTCGGATGCCGACGGGGGAGTATGGAGGTGGTGAATGTGACTCAGAAAAAAAAAATCTGATGAGAGATTTTAGACGTTGAAAATCGCCTGAAGTAAAATTGCAAGACTAAGGGCTATTTTGGGAATTTGGTATACAGAAACGTTGGACCACGTCAGTTTTTACTTTTTCTTCGTTGGTTTGTGTTGGGACTTGGGAGTGCTGCACTTACACAACTTTTGGATAGTTAAAAATGTGGGACATAGTTAATTTTCAAACATTTGGTAACGTTACATTTATTTATTCAAGATGATGTTGATGAAATTTGAATTCGAGATTTATAATTTATGTATCCATCACTTTATCCATTGGAAATGGACTGGACTATTTAATACTTTCTCCATATCTAAGACTCAATCATTCAGATTGAATACCTCTATTTAATTTACACGTATTTTAAGAAAAATTATTTTACTTAATTAATTTTAATATTATAATATTATTTTTTAAAATAAAAATTAAATTATGAAATTAAATATTTAATTTCGGATAAATAAAGTAATAAATTTTTGTAATTATTTTATCAATATTAATGTAAATTTTTTTTTCAAAATATATCTATGGAGAAGAGTATTAAAAATAAAAGAGAAAAATAATTTATATTGAGAAAATATGGATAATATTAAAAATAAATAAATAAATTATCAATAATAATTTATAATAAAAAATAAAGAAAGTAACTTCAAATTACTTATAATTAGAGACAGAGAGTAAATATTATTCTCTTCTCCTCATAAGTCATTTAAGTCATTTTTTCAATATTAAAGTAATTAGTTTCTCATATACCCTGATTTTATGTAGTCATTTAGAAGGGGGAAAAAAAAAATTATCCCCACATGAAATTTAATTTAAATTTGACTTACCCCAAAATTTAATTTTGGAGGATATGTTAAATCGCAAGAAGTCTTAGTTTAAATATTATCCAAATAGGTAGAGTCTAAATATAATCAAAATAATAATTTCAAAGAAATAGGTTTTGTACTTCAGATTTTATTTTTTATTTTTAATTCTCTTAAAAAGAAAATAATCTATTTTTGAGGGCGAAAATACAGGTGACTTGTGTGGACGGAACGCTGCGGCTAAGCGGTGAAGGTCTGTCTACGTGGCATGTGAGGTGGGGAGACAGTGAGGCATTTGCTGGGTCTCTTTATTATAATTTGAACAAAATAAAATACTGGTAATAAATTCATAGTAGTAATTAATAAGTTTGACCGTAAAAAAGTGGCATTATTCTATTTTCTTTTAATGAGAGAGGGAGCATTATTAAATGGTTGGTGAGTCGTTTTCATAAATTAAAGTAATTAATTTTAAGATGTTAGGTGATTTGGAACCAATGCTTTAATTCATTTATCATGTTATTTTAGTAAAAGGAAAAAGGGTCTTTTTAATATAAATTTATATGCATGTTATAAAATGCATAAGTATTACATATAAGTCTTTAACGGTTAACTCTTTTTAAAAAATAATAAAAAAAATTTTTGATCCATTATCCTTAAGATTTAATTTATTCTTTTAGGATATATATATGAAATATATTTATAAAAAATAATTTTTGTATTGAAGATTTTATTTTTAAAAAATAAAATTATATATTAACCGTTAATTTTGATAATTAGAAATTTAACCGTGCATTCTATACGGAGTGCACTAATACACTATATATATAATAAAATAATTATATATATATATATATATATGTATTTTTTATATATATTGTGTATAGACCTTAATTGGTTGGGTGAGGAATTATTTAGGGAAGAGATGTAGTTATTTATTAGCTTGGTGGATTTGAATGTTCAAGAAAAGGAGAACCAAATGAGGGAAAACTACCCCTCCACATTTGCTTTTTCGATGAGAAATATTTTATTGATTTTTTGTCTTCTTTTTTTTCTAAAGTTTTTGTTGTTGTTATTATTATACTCCCTCGGTTCAAATTGACATTTCTATTTTAAGTTATAATGAAATAAATATCTTATTTCCTTAATTAGTTAAAATTTTCTTAAGAAAATGATGTGGTTAAATGTAGAATGAACGAAGTAAACTAATTTTCTTAAAATTTGTACGAGTCATAATAGAACTTTCAATTTCGAACGAAGGAAGTAATAATTATTCGTTACCTCCACTTCCATTTTTTTGTAGAATCAAACAATAAATGCATCCTTAACAAACAAGTTTTGTTTAAGTGACAAAATACTCCAAAAGGTTTTATGCTCGAGTCATGAATGGTAAATGTTACTTTCTCTATTCGAATTGAATGTCTCTTTCTTAAAATAGTTACAGTTTTAATATAAAGTATCAAGCACAGTAATCCTACAACTAATTAAATAAAGGATAAGTATAATTTGGTAACTTTTTATGAAAGACAAAGGTACTCTACAATTTTTCATTAAGTCAAAATGAAACGATCAAATCTAGACAAAAAGATTATTATTTTGAGAGAAAAAAAAAGGGATAAAATGATCATTTGCCCTTCTCTCTCTCTCTATCAAAGACTAAATTTTGTTATCTTATAAAAATATTTCTATTTTTCATTTCTTTTTTATTCTCACTATTATTTGGCATAACTAATTTCATAAAGAAATAACTTAAACAACTCCAAAAGTAAAGATGGCTATCCTCCCATCTAATATGGTAAAAAAAAATTATATAATATATTCATTTAATAAGTGTTTGGTATACTTTCACCATCACATGTCATTAATTAGAACTTAATGGAAAAAGTGGTCACATGTAACAAAAATGAGCATAAAAAAACTGTTGTTTAAAGAATAGTCTAATAATAAAGTAATTTCTCCACCATTATTAGGATAGAAAAGGTAATTAAGGAAAGGAGCTAATGTTAGCTTTCAACCAAACTACATTGATCCAACTAAAAAATCTTTGAAGTACAGCTAATAAATGTATTTGGAAACTCATTTATATATTCTTGAAAATATATTAAGACTAAAAAAAATTACACCCTTCTATATTTGTAATAAAATATCTCATTTTAATTTAAATAAATATTAAAAAAAGTCTTCGATTTAATATAATCTTTATTTATACAAAATGCAAATTTTATCAATCATAGGAATAAGATATTTAATTTCAATAATTTTATAATATTCTCCCTTCATCCAAAATTGAATGTCTTAATTTCTAAAGTAGTTAAAATTTTACAAAATAATTGATATTGCGACATTCAAAATGAAATAAATCAAATACTTTTCATAAAATTTACCCGATAATGCATGAAAAGTATAAGATACTTGGGATGGAATCGATTTAAGATCTCCAAGGAATGAGATAAATTTAGAAGAGAGAATCAAGTTCCCCTTTGAGGCGTCAAAAAAGCTCTAGTTAGACTTCGAGCTCCCCAGGTATAAAAATGCTCCAATTAGACTGCTAGACATAAAAAATGCTCCAAGAGACTACGAGCTCGCTAGACATCCAGAGCTCTCTTAAGCCAAGCAAGCTTGAATTAGACTGCGAGCTCACCAGGCACCAAGAACTCTCCTAAGCCAAGTAAGCTCGAGCAAGATCATGAGCTCGCCACATTAAGGTGTTTGATAAAGATCAAATGACCACTCAATATATTTGAAATAATCAGGTATCTTTGTCAATCGTACAACAAGAGCGGTACTTTCAAGAAGGTTCATTTATGTTTTGATTAAGGGTTAAACCCATGAACGAAACAGGGGGTTATTGATGAGATTAAATAAATTTGAGCTTATTAAGATTAGGTCCAAAGAGAAGAGTAGGGTCAAAATTAACAAAGACCCAATGGACTCAGGAAAATACAAAAATCCAAAAGATCATCAAATAAAAGGAACGAGTTAAAATATACTCAATCTCACCACTTACCAAACAAATGAGTGTTTAAACACTCGACCAAGAGGTAAAAATAATATGCTACATGTCTCGAATAGAGAGAAAGAATGATAGTCAAAAATTACCTCAAATTTACACCTAATGAAAGTGTAATAAGACATGAAGATGATACCGCTTACCGTTCCCCAATTAAGAAAATTAGATACATATGTATAGGCAAAGAAGAAAAAGGGGGGTATGAAAAATAAACTCTCCAATTGAGATATCAATTTTTTCTCTTTCTATTTTGGATTAACTTGAGTTTGGAAGTTATTGCAAGAAAGATTTTCGGTGCATTCTCTCCCTTCCCTCATTTAATTCTTTCAGAAATCTTCAAAGTAACATCAGCAAGTGAATTTCATCCTTTCCCATCTAATCCATATTTTTGGCAAGAACACTACCAAAATCAAAATCAGATATTAATTCTTGAAGACTAGAGAAGAAATAAGAACATTTAGATGTAAATTTTTTATATAAAGAAGGCATCAAGGGAATGAGGGATTTGATGAGTATAAGAATAGTGGGCAAAAGTGGTTTAATATATTCTAATAGTAATAGTAGTAATCTACTTTTCCATGGACACGAAAGAAAGTAAACAATTATTAATGGGAAATTAAAAATAACTTAAGTCCAACATTGGATACTGGACATAGGTTACATAAGATGCCCGACCACCAAATCAACTAGGTTAGACATGGTCTTTTTGAGATTTTGTTCAGTTCTAAGCTTGTCCTATTCTTCTTGTGCTTTGGAATTCTCCATTTCCTTGATGGCCCCCCAAATAATGTCTTGTTTATTTCGTACTTGTAAGTTCAAGGAAAAGAATAAGGGATTTTTGTAGTTGTTCAAGAAAAAGACATTTATAGTAAGTTTTTCTTCTTTTTTCAAAAAATGAATTTTACATGAATATTAATAATATCTTACAATACTATTGATCTTTTATTATTATTTTTCCCCATAATTTAATGCATAACTTTGACTCTGATGCATCAAAAGGTGTGACCGAATGGTTTAAATGTGAGACTTACATAACGCAGGTTATTAATTCGATGCGATTTTGTTGCATACTCTAACTTTGGTGAGTTACAATTACTAACAAGAGCAATTAAAATATGTTCAAGCTGGTACGAAGACCGCTAGGCCATATTTAAAACCTTGACCCTGACCATATTTAAAATTAGGCCATTTATGAGTTCAACAAAATTACCTTTTCATTATTTGTTGATTTATTCATGCTATAGAATTGGAGTTATCTTTATTTAGAAGCTTCATATATTCTATTATATATTTGTATGTCATTTCTTCTCACACTAATAAAAATTAGACAATATTTATTTCATTGAAGAAAAATTGTGAGCTATTATATTATTAATTCAATCTTCATAATCTCTTATCTAATATTTAATATCACATTTTACTTAATACAAGCTTGAAAAAAGTTTAACTTAATTTTTAATATAATAATGTTAGGGTATAGAGTGTACTAATGCACTTCATACGGAGTGTATAATTAAGTCTTTATCGATCAAAATTAACGGTTAATATCTGATTTTATTTTTTAAAAAAAAAAATCTTCAACAAAAAAATTATTTTTTAAAATATATTTTTTATATTATTCTGTAAAAGAATAAACTAAACTCTAGGAATTTTTGATCAAATTTATTATTTTTTAAAATTAAAAAAAAGTTGACCGTTAACTTTAACTATTAAAAATTTAACAATATGGAGTATATTAGAGCACTGTATAACATTTTCAAATGATGTTATTCTTATTTTTTAAAGCTCTTAGTATCCTCATCCTCGATGAAACTAATCTGAACTCACTTCAAATTAAGCTTAGAGAGTAGTCTATTATATATAACAATGATAATTGATTTCGATTTCAAATATTCTAAAATAGAATTTGGAATATCTGATATATTTTGATTTCCTATTGAATTTTACACCCAAGGAGTATATTGGAAATGATCATGGCTCATTCACAATTAGACTAAACCTATATATACTCATCAACAATCCTCCAATGTTGCTTCCTTTATATAGGAAATATTCATGGCTCTTTTACAATTAGACTAAACCTACATATATCCACAATCATTCAATTTTGTTCCCTTCACATACGGTAATTTTCAATTTGCTTTGTTTCAATTACATTCTTGTGCTCCCACAATACCCCATCTATCCAACTCCTTTCTTTCCACCGCCCATAGAAATGGCATATTCTCTCTGTGCCCACCCACCCACAACAAGTCCATTTTCATTCTCGAGGAAGAAAAATTATACCATAATTCTAACCCCACCTCCCCCACGCCACAAAAAGAAAATACTTTAAATTGAAGAGAAATCTTGAGATGGGGTCATGGGATAACTTTTCAGAAGGTTAGGTTTTTTAAGGAAAGAAAAAAGAACAAGAAGAAAAAGTACCATATCATTCATTTTCCATGAAAGTGTTTCAAGAAAAAAGGCTAAATTTGTACTTTCACATGTTGGCAAATGAAGAAGAAAGAATGGGTCCCCAAGTGCAAAATAAAATTGTTGTGTGTGGGTGGGGGTGGGGGGGGGGGGGGGGTTTAGGTACTTATGGACAGACAGAAGTGGGCAAATTGCTGAAATGGTTTTGGGGTTCAGCTAATCAAAACTCCCATCAATGAAAACCCTGTTAATTGTTGAATTATTGCAACCCTTTTTTTTTTTGTTGTTGCATTTGGAATTGTCTTTTTCACGTTGAATTAGGGCCTAAAGAATGTGTGTGCATATATATGTTGGTAGTGGTACAATACAAAAGGGGTCTTGCAAGAAGATACTTCTTAAAAAGAAAAAATAAATGATCTGAAAATATTGAGTTGTACCAGCACTATTTTATTTTTTTTAGCTGTCTGTTTCTATATTTTTTTTCTTTCAATTTTTTGTGTTCTTTCTTTACCTACTTTAAATGCCTCATTGACTTTAGGAACATTAAAGGAACAAATTAGTGCAATCACCACGGGAGGGAGGCAGTTTGTAAGCGGTTTGTAATATTATATAACGACGGTTAATATAACATTATAGTGATTTAAACAGCAAGGAGTCGCAACAAGGATTAGCACAATTTTAACCAATCACTGGAAATACTGTCACTAAGTCATCCAAGACATCGTCATGAATACGACTTGTCTATTTTCATAAGAATCAATGGGATAATGGAATTCATATCCCATATCAAAATGCAGACTGAGAAAACGAAAAAGAAAGAATTTACCAACCGAAAGAAATAACAAAGGATTATCTCATATAGGGTTAGTTTGGTACAAGTTTGCGGTCAGACGTAGCCAACAAAATCAGAAGAGTTAACAACAGAGTTGCCATCCGGAAATGCAATGTGTTGGAGCTGCTAAACTCGGCTTAGCTTTGTCAGCAAGATTCTCAATCAATAGCAAGGGATGCTACAATTAGTAGCTCCTTATCGAACAATTAATAGGCTGGAAGAAGAAGATTTATCACTAGTTCTTATTATTATAATTAGGTAATTTATTCTATAGGTTAATAATTGAAAATTCTTAAATTAAGGAGATGGTTAATGAGAGTTTATATTAAAAGTCTATTTATTTTAGAAAATAAGATATTTAATTATGAATAATTCAAGATAAAAATAAAAAATTCAAATCTAGATAAAGTGAATACTAAATTTTTTTTATGATTATTTTAATATACTCGTTCTAAAACATAAATTGTTATTCTTCTTTTCTGATTAAAATTTTTTCAAAAAGCATAGAACAGTAATTAACAAACGAAGGAACAAGTTACAACTAAATTAAACAAAAATAAATTGTTCTTTAAACAAAAAGAACTTTCGTGATAGGAATATATCTTAGTTTTTCTAACCCTACCTTTTTTTTTTTTTTTAAGCAATATCCAAGTCAATTTGTACACACTTCTACTGTTATACTATAACTCACTCACCAAGGGAGTATGCAATAAGATCAAATCAGGACTTAATTTGTAAAACCAATTGAAACATTTTAATTTCATCCAATAGAGAACTAGTGATAAATCTTCTTCTTCCAGTTTCCTCTGCTGGGACTAGTTACAAGCTTTGAATAAACTCCACCCATGAAATTCCCGCTCGAAATTTTCCCCTTTTCTTTCCTAATTTCTCCATCGTCATCATCATCTTCTTCAACTTGATGGTGAGTCAAGGAAGCAGTTTCTTGAAGAAACGAAGAATTCCAGGCATGATTACTTGAATCATCGTCTTCTTCTTCTTCCACATTGCTCCGCCTGTCTCTGTTTTCAGGAAGCGGCAGAGGAGTACTGCAAGAAGAATTCTTTCCGGTGGAGTAGTCTTCTTCAAGCCAAGGGGACAGTTCATCTTCAGTTTGAACATCTATTTCGCTCCACGCCGATGAATTAGAACTTGAACTTCTTGTTGCGGTGGCTGAACCTGAATCCGAGATGCAGAATGAAGATCCAGCAGACGATGGAGATGATGATGATGAAAAAGAAGAAATGGAGATATTCCCGAACCCTAGGATTTCTTCGGTAATCTTTATTGCCTTTAACCGTGCATGGACAAGGGTTTCTCCTCCCTTTAAAAGCTCTAGAACTCTCTCTGTTCTCTTTTGCATGATCAGGCCCCAATCAATCCTGAACATATATACTCCCTACATCACTAAATTAATAGCCATCATTTTGTAAAAATCAAGGGAAATTTTTTATCACATTTTTTAAATTTAAACATTTCATGAATATATTAGAGAAGTAATATAGGAAAAACACCTCTAAAAAGCTAATTAACTAATAACAATGATTTATAATTAGTGACAAAAAAACTTAGTTAAAATGATTTATATTTAATGACGGAGGGAGTATTGCCAGAAGAATGATGTGAGATTAGTGATAAAAAAACTTAGTTAAAATTATCCATATTCAATGACGAAGGGAATATTACCAAAAGGAGAAAACAAAAAGGGTAAAGAACTCATTCATCTATTTAGTCCATATCAAGCTGTATCGGTTACTCTTTTTAGTTTAAAATATTGACCGTTTAAGGTTTTTTATGTGATCAAATCTTGCATAAATTGATGGCAAAAGGTAATATTTGAGATTGAGAGGAGCAAGGGGAAACATTATTGATCCTGGGGGTGGGGATTGGGATGTAAAGATTAAAAAGAGCAATAGAAACTCACAAAATATTGTAAAACAACCTATATTATAAAACAAATTTGAAGATTTAAAACAACCTATATTACGAATCAAAGGTAACATTAAATTAGTTATATCAATATTTATAATTAGTTAAAGGCAAAAAGTACATGTATTTTATGCATTCTAGACTATCCTACCGCATTACACTTTCTAATAGGGTTTATTTTATCTTTTTGGTCATTTATAATTAATTTACAAAAGAATTTGCAAAAAATAATTAAGAAATACAAAGTTAATTAGCGTCATACAACTGTGTACTTAGCCAGAAGATAGAAACCTATTTTACGGAGTAAGATAATTTATTGTGAATAAAGAGATTCATATCCTTATACGTCATACGTCGTACGTGTGACATGATTCGTTTCAGAATTTTACTCGTGAAAAAAAAAAATCAAAATTCATGCAGTTCCTATTACAGAAACATTATGATCGAATTCAATTACCCGTTTTCATCTCTGTGTTTGAAGGATCCAAGCTCCAGAATAACATCAATATCTTCATCAAATTCTGTCGAAAATTCCACAGGGCCATGGGTGAGCAGAAATTCAAGAAGCACCAATGCTTTGTAGGATTGTTTCCATAGCTTCCAATCAACCCTCTGCAACCTGTATATGGATATGTACAGTATATTATGCATGCATGCAGATGCTAATTAATTAACGGCAATTGAGATTGGATGAGAATTAATCAATAAATTAATGATTTATAAATTAATTAACCATAATGTTTAATTCAAATTAACCTTCTATGAAGAACATCTATAATTCTCCAGTAATCCTCAATATCATATGATGCCTCAGCTAATCTTGTCATTGTTCTTGTATCAGGGCTGCATGGCTCATTGCTTGTTACCTTTTCAGCCAACCTTAATTAATAAAGAAAAGAAAAGACACTGTCAAGGCTCCTGATCTTTCCAAGTATTGTCGTTTGCATTCATTTTGTCGGTATTAAGATAAATTTTTTTCTTCTCAAAGTGCCCTTCTAGAGAAGAACATTGAGCGAGCAAGTATCGTGGATAATGATCTATAATAAGAGATAAGACAAGTAAACGACTTTTAAAAAGAGACAAAAGTGGGAGTATTCTTCTTCATATCTAAGAAGAAAATAAAATCTCTGATACAGCCTTATTAGTGTCCTCAAAGTTACCTTAAAAGGGTTCAAATTTGATCATGATCCAAGAAATTAAAAGGGTCATTGTCTTGGACAATTAATGGAGAGAAAAAAGCTACTAAATTATACTTACATTTCTGCTTCAGTAATATCAGTCAATAACAACCTAGCATCCTTATACCTCTCATGCAGGAATGAAGTCGCATTTTTCTTCAACTGATTAAAGAAGGGACTCCCCATAACTTAATTAAGGGAAAAGTACAAGAAAAAATAATTAATCCTTCAGATAATGAATCGATGAAATGGTAAAGAGATTAAAAAAAAAAACAAAAAATGCTAAATATGAATGGAAAATATGCAAACATGCAAGAACTCAAGTGTATAGAGAACTTAGCCTCTCTACTTAGGACAATGTAGAATTCCCTTTTCTTGACAATGTCTTCCTAGTACATAGGATCAATGTATGTTTTTGGTTTCTTGCATGCAGCAGAAGTGTCGAGGGAGGATGTTTTCTGGCCACAGAAGAAAAAAAAGGGACTAATAGCTTCAATCTTCATCCATGAATTTTTCCCATGTTTCAGCACTTTTTCTTTTTGGTTCTTTTTAATTAATACATCTGATTATTTTGAACCCAACATCTGTCACACCTAGGAGTTTTGGCTCTAGATCTTTAATCCTTCTTCTATATCATTTTCTACATCATTAATAATAAATATATATATGTTTTTACAAATATATTTTATTAATATATAAAAGCATAGGAATACATTATTTAAATCGGATAATATATATTATTTATTTGGTAATGTAAAAAATTATATAGAAGACAAACTAGAATATCCCAACTCCTTTTCCACTACAAATAGACTGAAAATTGATGAGAGTGAATAAAAAGTAGCTCCAAGATACTCAATCAAAATCAAAAGCTATAACTGATGGTGTAATGCAGGATACTTCCACTTAAACATTACGCATTCCACCACGTTCCATATTGCCCAAGGGGAGCGATCCCGCATTATTTCACATTTTGCAGGGGGCAGACTTTGAACCCGCATAAATAGAAGTGGCAAAGACTTAAACTTGTTCTAATACCATCGAATAGTACGTAGGGCTTAAGTCTCTGCCGCTTCTACCCATGCAAGTTCGAAGCCTACCCCCTCCAAAATGCGAAATAATACGGGGTAGCTCCTCTTGGGCAATATAGAAAGTGATGGAGTGCGTAGGACTTAAGTGGAAATATTCTAAACTATACCATCAGCCAGCTTTTGGTCGAGTTATACTAATTGCTACATGTTAAAAAAACAAATCTACTAATACCCTTTTTTTTTTTGTAATATCTAGGTAATTTTGACTCAACAAATTAAATGGAAATGACTAGAAGATAAACTTCAACTAGTAACATTTTTATCCAATTTTGCTATAAAAATAATGATAGGAATAGGTCAACATTATAGCTGTTAATTGGGTTGAACCCTTGGGTTGTCCCGATCCGCCTCGATCCTATCCTATAATTTTTTAGGTTGAATTTCAAAAACCCAAATCCAATAATATCAAGAACTTTTTAATCTGATCCTTATGGATCCCGGATTAAGAAGACCTGAGGGAGGCCAGACCGGCATCACGGGTATTAAAAAAAATAAAATATCAAACAAAAAAGGTCACCACGGTCGGGACTTGGACAGACAGTCATAGACCACTCACACTGAAACAAACTCTCAATCTCAGATAGTAGTGAGTCAGGGTTCCAACCCAGGTTCATATCGCCGACGGCGACGCCGTGCTTTAACTCGCCGGGCAGCCGTTTCCAGCTCTGCCGCACTCTCAAATCCGGAAGCTTCTTCTCTCCCAGCAAGCAAGAAGAGATCACCACTCCAAATGGAAGATACTTAAAATTGTTGCCGTTGAAATCGAATTCCTCACCTTCATCTACCAGAAACCTTTCTGGTTTGAACTCTAATGGATTATCCCGCAACAGAGGATCAGTCTGAATTGCCCAAACATCGACAAAGATCTTACTGTCCTTAGGTATATTGTACCCGGCCACCGTGCAGGACTCGCTCAGGCACTTTGGGATTAACAGAGTCTTCTCTCCCAGCAAACGCCACCAACCACCGCTCCAGCCCGCCACCCACCGCCTGTAAAATTTGGAGCAAGTGAAATTGAGGCAAGAAAAGCAATTTATAGTTACTATCTGAATGACAATTTTTGTGTTTCTTCTATTGTGCTTGGTATTGTAATTATATAAAGAATACTGCGAATGATTACGAGAAATCGACTAAATCATTTGTTGGTGCTGGAGTTTTCATATGAATTGTGCTCTTGAATTTCATTTTGTTTCGATAGAGAAGTTTGGTTGGGGTAAGCGCCAGGGCCTAATGGATTTCTGCCTTTCTAGCTTTCTGTTTCTGCCTTTCTAGATTTCTGATTGATTGATTAATTTGTTTCTGTTTCTTCAAAATATTAAAAATTTCGAAACACCTTCTGTTTCTGTTTTTGTTTTATTCTATTTCTATGGTACTGATTGATTGAATTATGCACAAAAAAAAAAGGATAATTTTAAATAATAATAATAATATTTAAAAAGAAAAAAAAAGGACTAATCCGACACTTCAAATATTCCGATCCTTTAGAATTAAAATCGGACCAGACCAGATCAACCCCAGTTGACTGGTCCAGTAAACATGCCTTTTCTAATTTAAATATTCCTTTCATCTAAAATTAAAAATCTTATTTTAATTTTAACAAATTTCATTTTGAACATAATAATATCAATTTCTTTAATTCTTTTTTTTTTTTACTAACTTAGAAAATAAAACACTCATTTTACAGTCAATTCAAAATAAAAATAAAAATATTCAATTCTAAATATAAAAAATATCAAATTAGAAGTCAAATACTCCCATACATACACCTATTTGAAGGCAATTTCATTGTTACAGTGATCTAATGATAGCAAACCATTCACCAAAATGAACCTCCTCATTTTCAAGAATTGCCAAGAACTGTGCAAGAAATCTGAAGTTCCACAAGCAAGGACAAAGATGTACATTTTTTACCACTAAAAAAGTCATCAAGTATAAGAAAATATTCCATTAGAAAGATGTTTGTCTATTTGTTTGGGTAAGTTTACAAGAGCAGGAATGATCAGCAGAAGAATGTTGTCGGGGAAGAAAAGTACATTATAAGATGTTTTAGCTATGAATACAATACATAAACAGGAAACAAAAAACACAGAAGAACAAGATTTTATCCTGAATCAAGATAGAGAATAGAATAAAGGGGGGAAGGGAGGTTTTAGGCATTAGCAACTTTGCAAAGGGAAACTAAAATTTTGTTCTTGGTGGTGAAGAAATAATAAAACAACATATTATACTCTGAGAGAGATATTCTCATTCATTCATTTCCTTTTCCCTGAGCCAATTGTCAGCAGTTCGAAGCTTCGAAGGGTATCATCGCGATTCCCTCTTGTGCCTGCAGGAACCCTTGTGAAAGATGATGACTTGGATTCAAATCCAGGCTGAGTTCTTTGTGTTGTTGACAGACGGCCACCAGCGCCTGAGCCACCTATTCGGCCAGTACGATTTTCGATAGGTTCACCTGCTGATGAACTTGGTCTGCTGCTTGACATGACAGCCCTCTTTGAACTACTACCAGTTCGGGTCAGACGTCTTTCAGAATCCGCTTGCTGAAAAATGAACACAACGACAGAAAGAAAGGAGGAGGGCCAATAATGAAATTAGAAGAAAACATTTCTATGCGACATGTGTATGGCAAATTTAACAATAATCATATCTTAGAATTGGCAAAGGTAATGAAAAGTTCTAAACTGATTCTCACCACATAATTGGATGATGGAACATCTTCGGTGGTAGGTCTGTGTCTCAAGGGATCCCCATGCACGCCAGCACCAGCACCACTCCTACGAGTAAATGACTCAACTGCACCAGAGAATCTTTCTCGAGTTTCCTGTCTCACTAGAAGCACATCATGGAAAACATCAAATCATCAGCATTAAATCCTTTCAGAGAACACATGTTAAATATGCAAAGAATATCTTTTTTAATTTTATTATACAAACCAAATGATATAATCATTTCAAACTCATCCCACAATAACCTCCTGATATATGAATCGACATATCTTTTAAAGCGCCTAAACTTTTTTGCGAAATATAAGGAAACATGAGTCAATCTTCAAAAGGCATGAGAGCAATTGTGGTTTGTATTTCTTAAATTATGAGTATTAAATCCAAATATTATGAAAACTTTTTAACACGGAAAATCAAGTATGACAATGTTCTCAAACAGTCTCATGCACACCCCGAAAAGAGTGCACCATGCACTCAAGTGTGCAAAGTGAGGATGACATACATGGAGTGATGACATCTAAAAATGAAAGCAGATTGACATATTAGAATAATTGGAAAAGTACGAAGGACTTCATCCCAGAAAAAGACAACCTCACCAAATCTTTCACAAGAGCAATTTTTAGAAAATACCAGAATTATTACAAATCTCAATTGATCAAAAGCACAGGCTGCAAAAATTTGCATAAATTCATTGAGTCATTATATTTCTATATTTTACCTTATTTATTTCAACTAAGATCTACATAATCCGTAAATCTATGCCCTTTTGTCTGATAGATCAAGAATTCTCGAAATTTTGACACTTGGACAAAATAACATCACAGGACCAAGGTGATTAGTGATTGTATGCTGACTTGGAACACATTATGACTAAATTAGACAAATCCAGGAGCGTGAAGGTATATTTCATTTATCCATAGCAGCCTTCAACCGTCCTAACTAACCCCCCAAACCAAGATGCTAATAATTAATTCTTTCCCTTAAATATATATGTAGATACTTTTAAAAGAAGTCTTGATGATTGTGTGTGCTTAGTGCTAATTGTTGAATTACGATTAAATCCAACTAGGCAGTTGTTAGCAGCAAAACAGAAATTTCTTCTTTCTTGCATACATATGGGATTCTTTATATTGTTTTTCAAGGCATGGGTCCTAGGGAGGGTCTGGGTCAAGGATTTACACATAACTTGGTAATATTAGGGAACAAGTTGCGAAGGTTCAAAAACAATCTCAGAGTATTGTCATAGAAACTAGCATGCCATTAACCAACATTCAAATCCCACAAATGGTAAAGAGAATTTCAAGCTAGCATGAGCATCTAAAACTTGATTTGTCATATGTAGAGTTCACATATCTCTGTAAGCCAAAACAAACCTGGGTTCTTCTCTACTCTTTCCACAGATGGCCCTCCATTCAAAGGCAATCTCCCCATTGGTTGCTGAAAAGGGATAAAGAATGTAAGATACACAAACCACGCGTGTATAGAAAACACAAATCGACAAGCAAAGGATAGATACCCGTCCTCTCGAACTTGAGGAGGCAATCTGAGGGTATTTTAATATGGTCCAGTCAAAGACATAGTCAAACTGATAACCTGCAATGCAATAATTACAATTGTTATCACCATATCATAAAAAACCAAGAATGACAATGAGATGAACTAGAAGGAGAACTTAATATTCAAGAGTGGGGAACAGATAGATAATGGGAAACATAACAACAGTCCATTTACCTTCCCGAATAAATAAGTCTCGGAAGAGCCTTTTGAGGTAAGAATAATCTGGCTTGTCATCAAAACGCAGCGATCGACAGTAATGAAAGTAGGATATGAACTCTGATGGATAAGATTTGCAGAGCACCTATCATCAATACAACAGAGTTCCCAATCAGGTTAATGCAAAATATATGAAATTAAGACAGCATCATCGTTCAATTTATCAATATGCTCGAAGGGGAAAAAAAATATGTATAAGAGCCATAAAAAAGGATGCTGAAAAATCCTTCAAATAAAAACATGAGCTGAAAGGGTCATTCTTCATGTTATATATAAAACCCATTATTCAATGAGCATCAACATTGTCTCAGTAACATCCAGATCAGCCATGGAATTTCAAATACCTCAATTGGCGTTAACATCTTCTTCTCACTAATTTTATCATATTTCTGCTTCTTAGTTCCAGCTTTCAAACCTTGCCATGGGAGGCTAAAACAAAGAGATCAGATATTACAAACCAGGTTATAATAGTTGAATGAAGGGAACAAGAAAAGCGCTAAGGCATCTCTAACTCACCTTCCTCTAAGAAAGTACATAAGTACATAACCAAGAGACTCCAAATCATCCCTTCTACTCTGCTCTGCGAGCGATTAAGATTAAACATTAATAGTCAAGCAACTTTTAAATAACTAAAAATTCTTTCTCCAAGTACAAAACAACTAGCAGGCTGATTCACTCACCAACTCCAAGATGTGTATTCACACTTGCATAACGAGCTGTGCCCGTAAGATTTTTATTCTCCCTGTAAAATATAAATGGTGTACAAGTGAGAAAAAAGGAAAATGAGAGGTTGAAAGCTAGAATGAAAGACAAAGGCAGAAAATGATTGAACCCCATACCAGAAAAGAATTTTCTTATTGACATAAAAAAGAAACTCAACACACAGAGAGAATCAGGGAGAAGAGATCCCTTGTTAATAGAGAAATACAATGATAGCAATTTGATGTTATTCCCAAAACTAGGTTAACCGTAGCTAAATATCTCACGTAACAGTAGCCCATTTTATAAAACAATGCAATGAGGAGGCTGACAAGGAGAAGATAGACGTGCAATCAGATATAGAATCTAAAAGCAATTGATGGTCCAAGCAGTCAAAGAAAGTAAGCTTTTGCAACTTTCTATATGCGGATTTCCGACCACTTTTTTGTTTCTCTTTTTCCCTTTTCTTTTTCCCTACTCTTTGGGGGATGGAATAGGAAACAATAGCCATCAATTTTTAATGCACCTTTACATATCACAGATTAATTTATGGCGATATGCTCACACCTTGATAAATAAAATGCCCCCCTTCAATATTATTGACATGGCATAACAAGATGTAAATGCTAATACAGGAAGAAAACCACATATTAAGATTCTAAGAGCAAATAAATTCACAAGTACCTGTAAGGTATGTGTTTGTGTGTTTGAAGATCTCTGTACTTTTTGGCCAGACCATAGTCAATAATGTATACCTATAAGAAAACATATCACGAAAAAAAAAATGAGATTACTTGAAGAAGAAGTAGGTGTTGCATATTTTAACATCAACCAGGAAAATAACTGTTATGGCAGCACAGAAAATATGAAATTATAAGGGTATGGGCTTGTGGGTTGTGGCCATTCTAAAGCAGGATAGAGGTAAATATTTAACAAGGCAAAGTAAAATAAGACCCCACCTAACAGGACTAAATATTTAATTGTTCTACCACTCAACCACAACCAAATGATAGACTGCATTGAAATGATAGGTTCTTTAAACTTCTAAGAAAATATAAAGTTACTAATACATCAGAAATCAATATCAATTGAAATATTCACTATCCAGTCCACATTGCATGAGACATTTTACATGCTTTTTGATAATTAACAATCACCATATCATCAACACATACATACACTACTTATTACCTTCATATAAGTGTTTCACGAGGCATGAATCTACTTCTGAATGAAAATAACATTTATCTGATGAACAGGAAAATTAAGTAATAGCTTGAAGTTCAAAAGATTAATATACTCATTTCGTTCATGTGACGGAAAAAGAGTGCACCTAGGGTTCTGTAAGAAGAGCAACTTCTCACCAAATTTTATATGACTAACTCTTGTGTCATTTACTTGACAATCACAGATAACTTAAAACTGGAAAATGTAGGTTTCAACAGACTTGGAACCTAATTATTCATATCTAGCAAACTAGGGCAAATGATGGAAAAGAGGTATGCAGCAGAAAAATTCTTGTCAAATTGAATTTCTATATATTGCATGTCATTTACTTAACAGTCATAAATAACTGAAACTGTATAGTGTAAGCTTTGATAATCATGGAGACTAATTTGTCATGTCTAAAAACAAGGCTTAAATTACTTCCACAGCAATAACGTTCAGACAATTTATGACTCAAAATATGATTTCAAAATCTAGGTTGTCATAACAATCTGACATTAACAGGTACTACCTTCTCTATAACTTTTAACAGAATGTAACAGCCATTATTAAATGATATGACTCACTTTGTGCACCGATAGAACTTTTTTCTCTTGGCAATATATACAGTTTCCTAGTAAATATTATATTGATCATTGAATGCATTGTAATTTCTACGTCAAACCATCGGATGCTCCAAGTTGCAGAAACAATGATAATACAATTCAAGGAAATGTTACCTATCCCAGGCCAAAAAATGGAAAATATGGGCATATTGATTATATCCTCTAATCTAAACCAGAACAAGCAAACATCATAAAACTTTTTGAAGAAAGGACAGTAACACTTATTGAGTGAGTCCAAGTCCAAATGCCTATAACCAACAAAACATCAAGGACATGCCAAGCTGCAGAAGAACGGAGCAGACCTGATTTGCTTTGCGCCCTAAACCCATTAAGAAGTTGTCTGGCTTGATATCACGGTGGAGAAACCCTCTAGAATGCATGTATTCAACTCTGTTAATCTGCAGAGAGGAAATAGGAATCGAAGTATAAAAGCTAAAAGCAAAATAATAATAGTAACAATTATTACTATCATTAAAAACACTTGTCTATGCAGTAAGTTACTTACTAGTTGATCTGCGAGCATTAGAACTGTTTTCAAAGTGAACTTTCTATTGCAGTAATTAAACAAGTCCTCCAAGCTTGGCCCAAGAAGGTCAATAACCATTGCGCTGTATTCGCCTTCAACTCCAAACCATTTAAGGTGGGGAACACCAGCTTCATGAAACCAAAAAAAGGGAATCAGTTAACATAATTACTACTTAATGAATAAAGAGAAAGTGAAATAAGACTATAATACTCACTTCCTCCCTGAAGAAGCATATACAACTTTGATTCATAGTGAAGCTGTGGATGCTTAGTCTTAAGTGGTTCCTGGAGGAAAGTTAATTAATAAATGACAAGTATAAACAAAAAGAATAAGTGGCAACATTATCAAATATGGTAAATTTCCAATATCTAAAAACATAATCTTAAGACTATTCACAATTTGACATGACACTTAGACAAATAACCTAGAAAATCAATCAGAAAACCTTAAGTCTTAATTCTGAAACTTAAGGCCTTTTCTTAGTTGCTAAAGCTTTGTTTTTTATCTGCTAAAAAATGTGCTAAATTCCAAAATCACTTCTTTTTTGTCAGCCTTTTTAATCTGAAATTAGAAGTGAAAGAGCAACTGATAACAGCTCCAAAAGCTTCTGACTGATAAAAAGGAAATTAAGTCACCAAAAAGGGCGCCTTAGTCAGGTCAAATATCAACTTTCCAATGTCTTCTTATACAGAGAATTAAACAAGAAGAATAATCAACACATAAATTACAGCAGAAAATATTGAGAAACCGAGATTCAAAAAGTATATTGTGTTTCATTGCCTAGATAACCAAGAACTCGACTACTCAGGACAAAATATATTACCTTGTCCAGAAGTATCTAAATGAACCCAAAATTACTTTTTGTAAAACCAATATACTCACAAGTTTTACAGCAACTTCTTCCCCAGATTGTACATTTACTCCTGAAATGTAATAGAGAGTCAAGGAAACAACATCACATTTCATACTATTAAATTAGAAGTAATAAACTGTTCTCAGCTACAAACAAAGAGAAGAGCCGAACTAATACTAGAAGACCAGAATTACCCAGATAGAGCTCCCCAAAGGATCCGCTACCAATCTTTCTCCCAAGCTTAAACTTGCCACCAATTACATGATCCATAATTAAATCTCCCGTTAAATATTAACTTCACTTCCGACCTTTTTCCTTCTTGTCCTCCTTATTTTTTCTGATAAAAATAACCCTAATCTTCAGTCTTCCTTGATTTCACAGTTCAAACTGAAACACAATTCAACATTCTTCACATAACCAACCCTTATCTGACCATCATCATCCAAAACTCAAATCTTTAGATAAGCCTCAGATCCACCGAAAGCTTTCCCAAAGAAGATCCCAAAAATCCCTCAAGAAAGACCCTTTCCTTAGCTAGCCGACAAAAGCACCTCAAATCCACAAGTCCCAAAATCAACTCTTAACATATGAACTTCAGGAATTCAAAAATTAATAAAACTATGCATATATATAAAATACCTTTACACATAAGATTTCTTTTATATATATGCAAAAAAAGGATGCTAATTTTTTCAATCGAAAAAAAAAAAAAAATGAAGGAATAAATCAATGAATTAAAAGTCAGCCCTTCACAATCTACATCATGGGCAGGAGCCACAATTCATCAAATCCGAGAAACTGAGCAAAGAAACAAAAAGAAAACGAACCCAGTTTGGTTTAGCATTCGGAAACCCCAAAAAAAAAAAGGAAAAGAAAAAAGAAAGAAAGCAACCGATGATTAGAACAAAGAATTTTTTCTATAGGCAAGACAAAACATAAGGAAAATTGAAGGAAATACTCTGGAACACAGAAAAAGAGGAGAAGAATCTAAGGAAACGAAATCCTCGGGGAAATTTTTGGGAGTAGATTCTCAGAGGGATCTGTGTAAGAATGAAAACACAGAAGGGTTTTTTTTCTTTTCTTTTTTGGAGACAATGGAGATGACGAGAAGAGACACAAGGGATGAAAATATAGCTGTAATGATTATATCCTATTTATCAATTTTATTTATTTTCTATTCTCTCCGTACAAAATCTTTGATTTTATCTTCATTCATCTCTTTTCTTCATTGATAATTCAATTCATTTAAAATTTTACTTCATTTTAAGTATATATTAGAAAAGTAGTTGTAAAAAACTATATCATGAAAATGATTCTAAATCTACTAGACCTTCTCTTGTATTATCTTTTTCATTACTAATGGATAAATATATATTAATATTTTTACAGATATATTTTATTGATAAAATCTTAATAAGATATATTAAATCTTATGAGAACTTAATTTAAATAGGATAATATATATTATTTTATTTGATAATGTAGAAAATAAGATTGAAGAGGGGTTAGAATATCTCAAACAAATTAAAATTGAGATATTTTATTTTATACGATATATGGTTCTTTATTTTTGTCTATTTATAAATAAACATTAGGTTGAATCAAATATGGTATTCTTTTTTCTTTCTTTTTTTTCTTCTAATTGATCCATAACGTTAGGATGACATTGAACATCAATTAGGTATAGATTTTTCTCTTTTTTGTTTCTTTTGTGTTTTACAGGTTTCAGAATCTTTCGGTACACATTTATATGTCACTTCTGATTATAAGTGTTAAAAAGAAAGATGTATTATTAAAAGATAAAGTATTTTTAGGATTTAGTATATTTTATTAACATTTAGTATATACCATATAAAAAAATAAAATTTTTATTAATACAAGAAGAAGAAGAGTCATATTTGTGCATAATGAATTAGAAGGAAGGTGGATACAAAAGAATTGCCTTGTAGGTTCATTGACTTTAGATGAAAACCAAAACTATGTCAAAAGTTGCCCAATATTTATTGCATTGTGATGACTCATACCATCAAATAGTAAAAGCTAATCTTGATAGAAGCTAAGAAAACAAAAAAGAGTGAGTGAGAAAGAGAAATGGGAGAATGACAATGTTAGACCATATGATAATAATTGCAAAAGGAAGTAAAACTAAGAAGTGATCTAATGACAATTATGCAATTAATTGGTCAATAGTAGATCCTAAGCATCCATCCCATCCAATGCTTGGATGGACCTTAAAGTAAACAAAGAAATCTAAAAGAAGAGTAATAATACTTGAAATAACAGCTACAATCATGTGTGGGGTGTTTGCTTTCAAACAACTTTTTTTGGGCCTTTTTTCCCTTTTTATTTTCTATGAAATCCTACTTGATACACATTTCATAAAATTTATATATATATATATATTTATATATAATAGTTTGAGTTCAATTGTGAGACAAGTATACAGGTTAAAAAAATAGTTAAATAACTTTTGGGAAATAGTTATATTAAGTCCCTGATTAATTCAAATTCAAATCTTATTAGGGTTGGATTAAAAAATACACTTAGATGTTCATAATGTAATTTATATTGAGAAATATATATATATATATATATATATATATATATATAGTAAACTAAGGATACTGGCAATCCATAATTACACTTTTAACTTTTTATAAAATTAAAAAGTAGGTTTGACTCTAATTTAAAATGACAAATTATTCTTATAATTAATATAACTATAGTGATGGAACTACATGACATAGTGGGGTATAATAAATTATATTATTAAGGGGTTGTTGAAGAAATTTGATTTTAAAAAATATCTTTATTTTAAGAAAGTATATATTTAATTTTAAATAATACAAAATATAAATATAAATATTCAATTATATGGTTGAGTAGAATATATTTTTCCCCCCATTTTCCAAATTCAAATAAAGAAGAATAATGTTTTTATATTACATAAAAATATTCAGTAATCAAATCATCACATGAATAAAAGTAGATATAAACACTTTCTTGGGACTATTAACCTATTAGGTTCCTATATTTTGGCCAAAGTATAGTTGTGCCCCCATTCTTTTTAGGCAATTCAGCCCTTTATGTAATTATGTGACCAACTAAATTGGTTTAAGCCACTCAACTAGGGATGTCCATTGGTTTGGTTTGGATTTGATGTGTCTATCTATCTAATCCAACCGATTAGATAGGTTGGAGAAAAAAACCATTCAATTCCTCTAATATTTTGACTATCATCTTTCCCATTAGATTTTAAATAAAAAAAATAGTGTTAGTATTTATTAGTTAATATATAATTTATATTTATAATTATTATTAAAAATAAATTTTAATATTTACTTATTTATTTTCTATATTATATTTGATTTTTTTTTTACAATATCCAAGTTAGTTCTCTAATAAGATTAGAGTATGCAGGATCCAACCAATTTGATTTGATTTGATTTGATTTGTCTTTTTAATGGTGACTAAAAATGTTTATGGAGAGAGTTGCAATTCTTGAAGAAGAAGAAGACAATTATTTTCTTGGTCCCGATATAAATATTTTTTCTAAGATTGGACCAATTTACTTTCATCTGAATTGGGTGGTTTCGACCAATTCAGTTGGTCACAACTAAATAAGGGATTAAATTAGTTGAAAAATAATCTTCATGGATCAAATAGGCTAATATCCCATTTGATTTACAAATGTAGCTGCAAAAAATATATCACGTGCCTATCTCATGATTATCTTCGTCGTGGGTTTTTCAAAGTTGGGTGATTTGAACCAATTCAAATGGTGATAACTAAATAAGGGACTCAATTGGTTAAAAGAAAGGTACAATAGACCTTTCTATAATTTGATGAAAACATAAGGGATTTTAGAAAGACAACTTAATCCTATTCTCCTCTCCCTCTCATATTTACCAATTATCTTAATTAATGTGAGAGACACTAGGATGCATCAAATTGAACAATGCTGGCTTTTGTCTGGTGAAGTGATCATCAACCATAGAACATGACAAAATGCTAGTGGACCAAACCCTTCACACACAAAACTATTTTAAAATTTTTTATTTTGGCAAAAGGGTTCATATATTAAACTAAGCAATACTTAAAAACCAAGAGCAAACTTTGTCTCACCTTCCTTCCATAAAGAGTCCACTATAGTAATACTCTATAAAAATGACAACACCTCTCTATAGATCTTCTAAAAAAGTCTAGCCAAAATGCTTGAGATAATAATGATGACTTTCTTCACTTTCTCCACCCACAACATATAATGGGATTTTTCCCTTTTTCTTTTCAATATGGAAAAT
>JAOXNR010000032.1:12455566-12481178 GCA_028571225.1 Parsonsia alboflavescens | reverse complement strand
TAATGATGACTTTCTTCACTTTCTCCACCCACAACATATAATGGGATTTTTCCCTTTTTCTTTTCAATATGGAAAATTACAATTTTAAGTCATGATTTATACATATATTAAATTCTTTTCTATAATTTTTCAGTCAAAATTTTCAAGTTGAGTGATATCAACTCAAATAAAATGGATTAATCTCATAAAAGTAGGAATGTTGAAGATTATGGGTGTGGCTCAATGGTTAAGAGATAAGACCTCTAACATGTAGGTTGTGGGTTCAACATCCTTCTCGATGACTGAGTCTTCTATAGACTCTAACAAAGTCCTTGTAAAGTGACTCAGTGGTTGGAAAGTAGATCCTGTAACATGCAGATTGACCCTCGACTCAATGGGGTTAAGTCTTCCGCTATCCTAACTGGGCAGGAAACTTCAAGTTAAATATGCATAAATTTAACCCGAATGTCACTTGTAAATAAAAAATGGGAAGAAAAAAAAAATACATAAAGGAACAAGAAACATGGGCAGGTTTAATTCAAAAGCTATCATAAATGAGTATCAAAGCAGTAGCATGCTGCTAGAGCATATTTTGCATATTCCATTAAGCAAGCAGCAAGCCAGCAGTACCATTTTGGTTCCCCCCAGGGGGGGGGGGGGGGAGGGGAGGATTATGGTGGTCGTGTAGAAGTTAAGTGTAACATGCTAATGAAATGAAATTCTTGGGACAACTTTTATGTGTGTCCACATCTGGGATGTTGCTTTCAGATGCCACCAAACAAGACACAAATTAAGAGTTGGTGACCCAAATGACCAAAGGATTTGTCAATTTTTTCCTGCTAATGAAAAACATATTCAATTCAATCCTGTTGTCCAAAACTGTTGTCTTTTTTTTGTTTTTTCGTTGGTACTTCCACCGGAATATGACCTAACACGGATGTAAAACAGGAATCTGTTCCTTTCTTTCTTTCTTTCTTTTCAATTTCCACATTATCTTTCAATTTATCCAGATGAAAACTGACCAAAAACCAGAACAAATGTTAGAATATTAAGAGTTTGTACAGTACAATACAAGAACTGACCCAAAAAGAATCCTATAACAATAATAATACTACAACAGGGCAAAAAGAATATCTGGCTTAAGCTTGAAGACTGGATCATGCTTCATTTCTGGTATATAAAAGACAACAAAGCAGACACCATACTAGAGAACCTTGCGTAAATTTGGAGCTACATAGAGAAAATATTAGTATGAATTTTCCAATTAACATTTTTTCTTTAATAATGTTTCAAAGTAAAAAGAAGAATTTTTCAAACATCAAAGGCAGAAGAGCACTCTGTCTCCCCTAAATTTACAGCTTGAACATCCAAATCTGCAGCTTTGTGTTGTGGAAACATAATCAGCTTCGTTTGTCTTGCAGTGAACTAAATCACATCTCCATCCGGGGCACATATTCTGCAGTTGGCTGCAATTCTTCTCCAACAATGTCATTCCTGGATTGTTTGTGAGTCAATGAAAGGCTGCTTAAAAACATCACAGAGAGAGAAAATTTTAATGCTCGGTAAATGTGAAATGTGAATTCAAATGATAGTAGAGGCTATTTATCTGTGACTACGGATCAATATCTCACTTACCTCAGCTGTTCAAGTGTAATCCAACCAGCTTGATGATGCTTGCCCCGGGTGGTCAACTAAGGAGAAATAATAGCATTTTGAGTCCACAACACGAGACAATAGGCAAATATACCGAGAAGATCACAGTATGTAGAACTACAAACATTTTTTCTCCTCCTGAAGATGAGTATTTATCTAGTGCAATTCTATGTTCCTTTTCTTGAGACTTTAATGCAATTCTTTTGGAGTAGAGCATCTTGATATATCAGGAGTGAAACAACATCTTTTTTCAAAAATATCAGTCTAAACTAAAAGCTAATCATGGCTGTTAATTTACACCATCATTATCAGGCACTCCTCTAATTAAGTAGACAAAGCTATAATGAGTGCATGAAATCCAATTTTATTTGTCTCATAGTTGCAACATGCATCAGCATAAAATTGTCTCCACCAACGGATTTTAGATCTCCCTTTTGCAAGAACAAGCAGGAGAGAGCATGTATTTACAACAGACACAGAAATAAAAAAGGGACTTTGGCAAAACACAGAGACCAGCATCTTTACCAACTCTTAGCAATACTTAACAATTGACTTGATAAAGATTCACCCTAAGTACTATTGAGCAGATATGCATAAGCTTGGACAACATCCAAGAATCAATCAAAATCCAAAGAGAATAGGAAATCTGAAATTCCAAACAGCTACTAGAATATGAAGACTTTCTCCAGCCTACCTCCCTTCTATCCATTACCAGAAAAAAAGGTAATTCTTGGAAAAAAAAGGAGGGGGGGAACAAGGAAACAGGAACCACCTTCAGGAGAACATATCATTGGGAGAACAATTTCCTGCCCACCATTTTGGTTAACCAATTTGTGATGATGTAAATGAGAATTGGATTGTGCATTTGACTAGCATGTCACTATCTAATAAAGATAAAATTGAAGTTCTATAAGACCTTCAAACTACAAATATATATCACGAATACATATAGCATTGACAAATAATCACTAAAAACCAAAAAGAATAAAGAACTAAGAGACGTAAGGAAGAAAGAAACATATGCATACTGAAAGGGGCTCTGGAAAATTACTCACTGAGTGTCTTCCAGAGGAGCCTGAACTCAGCTGTTCTTTGATGCTGATGGTAACCTCCCCATCACTACTTTATAGTTGATTGCTTGTTATTGTCATTGCAGTTTCATCTTGTTCACCGGAATAACCAAGGGATCCAGTGCAGGAGCCTCAACACCCATTTGCTTTTCCTGAATGACATGCAGGAATCGTCACCCCAAGTTTAGTTGTAGCGGAATGCGGCAAATCCTTCCCACCATCTAACTTTAATGAGATTATGTCTTGCGTATAAATATTATCGACTGATTGTACACATTTTTAGACAACAAAACTTTACTTTACCATTGAAGCATTATTTAAACCTTGACTTCATTTAGGACAAACTCATTCCTGGAATTCACAGTTATAAAAGAAAAGACAAATACCAGAAAATTTTCTCAGCATGCAAATGGTTAACATCCTTTATGATGGATTAGTCAGAGATGGCACGAAAAATCTCCTCAGCAGTATGTAATGATTGCAGTAGCTCTTCAGATGCAGGTTTCTGTAAATGATATTAGCTTCAGAATATCAAGATCATTGGCCCTGAAGATATCTAACAACAGCAGAAGCAACAACAGATACAAAGAGATTTAGTAGAAGATTGGGACAATTGCCTTTAGCCTCAATTTTCTAATGAACTAGAGGGCCAAATTTGCTGAAGACATCCAACCTCAAGGGGGGAATCTTCACATCCTCAGAATACAGTAGAAACAGGAAAGCCCTGTACCATATCTTTAGCGCTTGATTGTCAATCACACAGGATAAAATTCTTCTACTGAAACTGAGCAAATAACAATGGAGAATTTCTTGTATCTATATCAATGATTTCAGTCTCACCAATAATCTCCACATGAGCAATTTCCGTCCTTGAAATGATGATAACGTGCATTATCTCTCACAATTATTTCTCTACCCACAACTTTTGATATGAATTTTGTTGCAGTATGGCAATCCACACATACACGAAGATTCTTTGTCACGCGAATTGTTGTTCCAGCAGGAGTGCTTATAATACCAAATGCTATTGCAAGCCTTTCACTGTGAGCACACAACGAATATTTCTTTTGTTCCTCATCAACATCGTGCAGAACCTCACCGGTGTCAGGAACATAACCTTCACACTCTATTCTTTCTGTGATATCTTTCAGAGCCTCATGTATTTGATCATAAAGTGGATGAGACTTGTCTTCAGCCACAAAAGCATGCAACTTGTTCTTAACTTCAACCCAACTGCAAGCTGGTTTCTTTCTCATGCCTTTCTTATTCATGGTTTTTCTTAGTTTTGCAGCCTCTTTCCACCTTCCAGCAGCACCATACATATTTGACAAGAGAATATATGCACTTATATTCTCGGGATCAATTGTAAATATTTCTCTGGCAACCTTTTCAGCCAGTTCAATATTCTTGTGAACTCGGCAAGCTGACAGTAGTGTGGACCAAACACTCTCTGTTGGTTTTATATGCATGCCATAGATAAATTTGTAAGCTTCCTCTAACCTTCCTGCTCGACCAAGAAGGTCTGCAACAGCAGCATAATGTTCCAATGCTGGAACAATTTCATAATCTTGTATCATACTGTTAAAATATTTCCAACCTTCATTAAGCCATCCAACATGGCTACAAGCAGTCAAAAGTGCCACCATGACCACAGCGTTTGGTTTTTCTCCTGCTACCATCATTTTCTCAAATAACAAGATGGCTTCATGAGCATGCCCATGCATTGCATATCCCATAATCATGGCTGTCCATGAAACTGAATCATGTTCTTCCACATTATCAAAAATGAGCCGAGCAATCTTTAGGTTCCCACATTTGGCATACATGTTCACCAATGAACTAGCAATAAACAAATTCCCATAAAATCCTACCCTGGTGATGTATCCATGCAGCTGCTTCCCTAAGTGTAGGGTGGTTAAATGAGCACAAGCTGGCATTATACTTGAAAATGAATGTTCGACAGGCTTAATACGAGTCCTTAGCAACTGTCTAAACAATTTCAAGCCTTCATCAAACATGCCATTCTGCACACAGGCTGCTATGACTGAGTTCCATGAAACAGCATCATGTTGAGGTGAGAAACAAAACAACTTGTATGAATCCTCCGGCCGATTACAATTGGCATACATATCTATCAGACTACTTCCGATAAAGACATCCCCATCAAAACCATGTCTTATTGCAAATCCATGAATCTCCTTTCCTTTCAACAAATCAACATATTTAGCAAATATAGGCAGCACAGTAGACAAAGTATATGAATCTGGCCTCAGAGAAGCATCACCCATTTCCCTCAACTTATCTAGAGCTTCTTCAAGCCTCCCATTTTGTAAATTTCCTGAAATAACTGTATTCCATGAGACAAGGTCTCTTGTAGGCATTTCCTCGAAAACCTTCCTCACAGCTTCTATTCCCAAAGATCCCATCTTTTTCTCCACTTGCACATTACTGAAAACATCCATTTCTTTCTTGTTACCGCTGAAACCGACTACTCCAACAAGGATATTATGCTTACGCTCATGACAATAATCAGACTTTATCAGGTCACTTGTACAAGAGTTAATCTGCCTTTTTGATTCAGTAATTCCAACAACTACCTGAGAACTGCCAAACTGTTGCAATTTCGCGTACATATTCATGAGTGCATTGCCAGTATAGAGATCACAGGCAAAACCAAGTCTGATGACACAGCCATGAACACTCTCACCAAGCCTTGAATCTGTCAGATAAGCACAAGCTTTCAACACAGAAGGGAATACATTTCTATCCGGGATCTTTCCCAAAACCCTCATTTCTTTGAAAGAAATCAAGGAATTGACGAAGAGACCAGAGGAACAGTAACATTTGATGATGGATTTCCATGCCTTGGTGGGTGGCGATGAATCAAGAGAGTTAAAAAGAGTTAAAGACTCCTTCAAAAGGTTCAAGTTAGAGTAAATAGAGATTATTAAAGAATTTACAGTAGCTGATATTGGTACCACAGTTCTAACGATCTGGGCATGTAGTTCCTTGGCATGGGATATTGTTCTGATTCTGATTAAACCTTGATTTTCTAAGTAGGTTCTGAGCAGACCCTGATGGCAATTGTTCATGGGTTCTTCCTGGTTTTCTCTTCGGCGACGTTGAAAGTTTCCGATTGAAGGAACAACGACAAAGATTATGCCTTTGTGTCCGTTTCGGATGGTTTTGGCTCCATTGCCACCGTGAAACGAATGCCAGCATTTGGTCGATGCTCAGTTAACTGGGCAGCAAAAGATTACTAAAATTAGAAATACGGAGAGTACAGAAACGCATATAGCAATGCGATATCTACGTAGATCCTCATAAGCCCCGTTGTGTTTTTACACCCTCAAATTGACCAACTTTAGAAGATCTTGTACAATGTAATATAGGTTATCATACAAAAATTGCATATGTATTATTGTCCTTGTCCTACTTTATCCTCTATTGGTTTGTTTACTCCAATTCACTAAATAATTTGACCATGAATTTTTTCATTATTTCAAGTTAATGAATTATTTTTGAAATCTTTAGAACATGACCTATTTTGTTTGACTAGAATTTAGCAGAAATTGAATTTGTTTTTTTCATAATAAGGGTAAATGTGCAATACATTAAAGTTTACTGAAATTCTTAAATTTTGAAATTACGCTCTCTTGCAAATGGTTTTCAGATCATATTGAATAGAATTAAAGAAAAGGAAAGAACATCCCATCGCTTACAATTCATGGTGGAGGATTGTGGGGAAGAATAAAGCCAGAAAAACCATTTACAATCCCCTGTATCAACCAAAACTCTTGACTGGTGTAAAAGAAGATTCTTTCTTGTTACCCATTAAACAAGTTGTGACCCCAAAAATGATTATCTAACATTTCTTTTTAGCCAAATAATAATTCTGTATTTAGAATTAGATGTCTTATTTTTCATTTTAAATTGTTCAAAACTATATATCTCATTTTTTAATTTAATTAAACTTTTAATAATCAAAATAACATTGTAATCAAATTAAAATGACACATTCAATTCCAGATAAAAGGAACAGCATGCATTGAATAGAATCATAGAAAAGGAAAGAACATTCCATGGCTAAAAATTAAATTAATTAAGGGTGGAGGATTACAGAGAAAAATAAAGCCAGAAAAACCATTGGTTCCTTTGAGTTCTACCTCTACCCTAGTTCCTAATTTTCCTCAGATATGCAGTTTTCAGCCACTGTGCAGTTGCATGGGATTCTAGCAGAGAAGGGATCCCAAGCAGAAAAGCTTTCAGAATTGCAAACAGACAACCCTGTCCCTTGCCATGATTCATTCCCAGGCAATCAATTATTACTGTGCTGTTTGATTTACCACCAATTAAATAGTTTGATGCATTGTAAATTCTTTAAACCTTGCAGGAAGAGGTTAAAAGTCACATTCTGCATAGATTCATTGTCTAGAATCACATTAACAAAAGCATAGACAAACTGTGAAGAGCCAATGGGGGGAGAGCTAAATATTATGTCCAACCTATTAGCAGTTTAATGACAAATAAGCAAAACAGATAACATCCCAGTCAATATTTGATCTTTTCCTTCTTGTACAAGACAAGCATGTTGATTTGAAGACTCGGAAATAGCCGCAAGTTTCTCAGTCATCTTCTCTCTCGGGAGGAAGACCACAGGGCAAAAGCATTTTCTGTACAGAGAAACATCAGCCAAAAACATTTGTAATCGGAATACTAAATTTTAGCTCAGAAACACTGCAGGTTATCAAAGGTTCCCAAAGATCCCCGATCCAACAACAGAACACAAAAAAACATTCACTGGAGTAATTCGGAGTCTGACTCACTAGCATAAAAGCTGGCACCATATAAATGAAAATATTTCTCTAGCAGATAGCCAACTAAGGTGCAATTAGATTAGTCACAACTGCATGTATCATATTTTTGCACATAACTGCACTCATTATGCAATGGTCACCATAATTTGTTACCCAAAACTACTCCCTCAATAGAAATAAAATCATTCTACCCATTACAAATGCCATTTGTGATGTGTTTCATCTCATTTCTTTCAACTCACATGTCATGAAGAGATCCTGTAAGAACAATCCTTTTCAACAGATCATTCTATTTGGGCTCAAAACTTGAATGGTTTAAATGTGCCTGTTGCAAGAAGATATTTATGGGGACAAGTAAATAATATTTTGTCTAACCAATAAGGGAAGAAACATCATGAATTGCCACAGAACAGAAACTAAACTTGTAAATGCATCACCATTGACTCTTTATACTGCCTCACAAAATCAGACAAAAAAAATCAATTTTGTCGACAAGACAATAAGTAAGATTCCCAAGAAAAAAAATATAAAAAAGAATAAAAACTTCGGATAACCAATAACCTAAAACTAATACAACATATAGAATAAGCAACAGACAAGTTCAAAAGCAGGAGCAACCTGAACAAAGCAATGCCTGGAAACCCTTAATTGTCAGCATGGTATGTTTTCAAATAATCATGAACGTTCTAAAAGTAAACTCCGTAGAAGTCCATTGAAACTATATAAAGAAGATAAAAATAAGGCAAAAATGGAAATTTTTAATTTTCCAAAATATATCATGAGGGAATTCCTGACAAATTTGAAGTTTGCATAGAAAACTAAAACAAGCTTCTTCTTTTTTTTCTAAATAAAGCAAAATTCCTCATTGAACAAAAGACTAAACCAAATGTTAATCTCGATGGGGCTTAATTGGCCAAAAATGAGAAAACAAGATCTCTGAAATACCAAGGCTATATTAATAAAAGGAGAACATTTGAGACTTAGAGTCAAGAGTAAGGGACGATTTTTAGCACAATTCTTCTTTGAATGAGAGACTAAACCAAATGTTAATCTCGATGGGGTTTAATTGGCCAAAAATGAGAAAATAAGATCTCTGAAATACCAAGGCTATATTAATAAAAGGAGAACATTAGAGACTTAGAGTCAAGAGTAAGGGATGATTTCTAGCATTTTAAACAAACATCAATAGTAATCTCATTATCAGAGCACCATTGGAGCAATTTAACTATCAACATAATGCAGCATACAATCAAAATACATCACAAGAATACCTTGCTTGCACACAAACACGATAATTACTTTTGCACAGGAGAGCCATTATGAAAAATGAAATCTTATTAGTACAAATACTTTCATTAAGAATAAAACACCTTGACACAATTTTCCACCCGAACTTAAAAAGAAATTGAGAAATCTTCAGCCCAAATGATAAGTAAGGACGAGCTTTTCAAAACAAAACTCAAGAAAAGCAAACGTACCTGCATGAAATTATATCGTTCCCTCCCAATTGATTCATTTTCAGCGAGTGCAAAATATGCCAGCATAGGATAATGCCCAACATACGACGCGTAGCTGTCCCGCTGAATGTTCACAGCCCATTCACTAAATCACAAAAGGATATACCAAAATTGATCAAAGAACAATAAGTTTTAAAAAAAAAAAAAAATCCAAACCAACATAAAGAGAAAGAATACAAAGCTTCAAAGCTTAAAAAAACAAATAACTTACAATCTGTTCAAATCAGCATGTCCAGTGCCCACATATTTTGCTTGCA
Source organism: Parsonsia alboflavescens (assembly GCA_028571225.1). NCBI lineage: Eukaryota > Viridiplantae > Streptophyta > Magnoliopsida > Gentianales > Apocynaceae > Parsonsia > Parsonsia alboflavescens. The sequence goes on along the minus strand of JAOXNR010000032.1, from coordinate 12,471,885 downwards.
AATGCTCAAGTTGTGAGTTTATATTAAACCTATCACTCGCCTACAGATAAAACCACCACACAGAAGGGGGAAAAGAAATCTACATTAGTTCACATGAATAAATCACGGGGTTAGGGTTTGGGAAGTTGAGGAAATTAAAGCAATCAAGATGGAAACTTCTCTCCATTCAATTGAAATTCGAAAAGAGAAATTACTCAATGAAGAATAATTCACTGGTTGAAATGTGATTTCGGTTTGATTTCATGAAATTCTTTTGCTTACCTGCATTTTTAGATTGCGGAGATGAAAGAGAGTACGGAAGGGACGCAGCCGAGACCTGGGATTTCTTGACGTGGTGTGACTGCTTCGGAACTTACAGCTTCTAGCCAAACATGCCGTAATCTTTCTTAAAATGAAAAAGGATATAACAATTTTTCACTTTTTTTTTCCTGTAATAATATATATTTGAGTGAGAGAAATTAAAAAAAAAATTAAATGATTTTTTTATAATATCTATTTTATTTTTTTTTTGAAAAAAAATAAACTGCCTCTCTTCAGAATGAAATGTTACTTTTAACTTAACACAAAATAATTTTTTTTTTACATTAATAAAATGTAAAATTATCGTAGTTATTAAATTAATTCATGATTAAATAAAATAGTGGTGTAATTTCTAAATTTAAAAAAATTATTAGTAAATTCACAATAATATATTTATTTTAAAACATTGTATTCTAACTTCAAATATTCAAGATAAAAATAAAGAAATTTAAATTTTAAAATGAAGTTTTATTTTTAGTCACACAATAATTTTAGTATACTTGGATCTATAAAGAGAAATGAACAATATGATTCCTCAGGAGATAATCAAGCTTGTGACCTCGTAGGATCATTTTTTTTTTTTTTTTGGCTAATTATATACTTACTTCTTTTTCCATATGAGATAGTTCAAGTTCTATTGATTAAGAGCAATGAAAGTGGTTGACAATATTACAACCATCACCTTCAATATAATATTACAGAATACGAGAAGATAAATTCCATGCTAAAACCCCTAATCATATGGTCATAAATAAAGAAACACAAGGGCTCTAAACTTTGAGAAGAATTTCTTAAGAAATTTTTCTTATATAGCAAACAACGATATAATCGATTGATTTGAAAGTAAAGCCTGCATAAAACACCTCATCAACTAACTTAGACACCGTTAAAAAGAAATGTTAAAATATGTAAAATGAATCAGAGAATAACACAGTAAAAGAGTGAAAGTAGAATAGGCTATGAGAAGAAAATAGAGATCAACATCTAAACTGAGAATTGGCATTTTTGCTATAACTAACCCTATATTAGTAAAGGTAATTTTACAAGAACTGACTATTACAATGTCTCTATAGATCTTGACATTTGAGAAAAATTACAATATTTGAGATTATCAAGAAAAAAGAATCGAAATTATATACTACTTCCCAAGGAAATAATTTACAAGACCAAGATCAAAGCCGAGCCAAGCCAATTACAAACCAAAAGGGAGTCAAAAGAAAAGGAAAAAGAGGGCGCAGGCCTTCTTCATCATGATTACTTACACTTTGGGTGCACAGAGAGATTAAAGGAGCTGAACAGATGAGAAGTGCTATTCAACAAGAAAGAACTGAATCCAGTTCATTTGCTAAGGAGGGTCATTCCGGTACGTTATGCACAAAATTAGTAAGGTTCATCATGCTTTTGTCTTGGCTCAGAGACATCAAACCGTGAGGGCAATAGATTGAGAAAGCTTCCTTGAGCTGGTTGTTCAGAAACAGAATCTGATTCTTCATCTGTGATAACAGAAACCAAACGATGAATTCTCATTTTACATGCGCCATGTTTCTTCTACACTAGTTTTTCATTGCACAGCCTAATATGGTATTACAGGTGAGTAATGTTGAGGTTCAATGAACATGATACCGTGAAAAATATGCACCAAAAAGAGAATAATAACAGCTAACGAGGGAAAAAATCATACTGAAGAGGGATTTCACAGTAGGTCTCTTCGGTTTGTTGCTTTTCTTCTTCAATTCAGCTGAAAAAAAAAGCCAGTTATAAATTCAATCATAAGTATGAAGATCATGTAGCCATGTCCAATATAGATTCAAAGTTTGAATCAGAAAACATGAGGAAACAAGAAAAATACCAATTCCAGGAACTTCATGATCATTCACAATTTCAAAGTTCTTATATGTATAGCCCATAAAGTTGACATCCTTCGATGAGAGCATCTGCAGCAAGGAGGGGAGAGGAGCAATTGAAACAACATGATTATACATAAAATATATTATCAAAAGCACAAGGAAAATATTCTTTGCATATCATCAATTAATGGCCAAAGTTATTTTCACAGGCTTCTATCTTTATGTTCAGAAGATTTCCATCAATAAACTGCTACGAGTATTCATCATTATGCACTATTCTAACTTGTTTTGTTCATCACATCATGACTGCCATAGAAGAGATGAACAACTCTTCTTAGAATAGCAAAAGGTTCAGCTTCTGATCATGTCACAAATTCTAAACACACTGCATGCACAGACTAAATTATGAAAACCCATAAATTAAGACTGAAAAAAACAGCAGAAACAAGTTAACATTTCTCAATAACAGCAAATACAGATGGACAACAATATTCAATGACATGAAGGGAAAAGGAGGCTCAAGGACCAACCTTCCTCCATGGACCAGATTTTGATGCTGTTGCGACCTGATTGTCAGTCTACAACAATAAAAAATGTATATGAGCAAATTTTAAAGAAAGTCTGGGAGTGGGGGGGATGGCGTGGTGTATGGCCAGAATATTGAAATGGATAACCACAATCAGGTGGAGACGATATTGTCAACCTCTTCGAACTTCTCGAAATTTTGGGTATCTAACTCATCATTAACTTCAGGAATAAATGCAGCTTTCATGTGATACAATTTCTCCCACTCAATACCTCTGAACCATGGGTGGGCCTGAAAATAATGAAACAAGCAATTGTCACTCTGCATTCTGAACAAGCACATACAAAATTTTGCATTTGGAAAAAAGTAGCACCTTTATTTCATCAGCGCCTTTTGTTCCGAGCCTTTGTTCCACATTACATAATAATTTGCTGATAAGATCCTTTGCTTCTGGGGATAGCTTTGCCTCTTCTGGAAATTTTAGGTGTGTTCTCCAGTTCACGATCTGGAACAAAGAAAAAAGATTAAACTACTGTCATGCAAAAAGGATATGTTCAAAGCAGAAAGAATATTAGTAAAAGATGAGAAAACTAAGGGGCAGTGAGTGTATAAACAAGATTATAAAATGTTACAAAAAAGAAAACACATTCTATGAGCACTGTATTCATTATTGCAAGCACTGATTATTACCTTCCTACATGTTGACATGGGTTCATCTGAGTAGAAGGGTGGATATCCAACCAGCATCTCATACATGATAGCACCAAGAGACCACCTGTGAAGAACCGTAAAGAGTCAATACAATCTGATTAGCATGGATAGATCTTACGCCAAAAGGTTAAATGCATATATAGAAAATACAAACCAGTCACATTCCATTCCATATCCCTTCTTCAGCAAAACTTCTGGAGCAATATAATCCGGTGTTCCAACGGTTGAATAGGCCTAGAGCATTAACATTTGGACAAAGAGAACTCAACCACAATTCAGCATAATCCTCAAAATCCAAAACAAAATAAAAAAGAATAATCATCTCAGGCTAAGTCCTCTAGGGAAGAAGAGATAGAAGCAGATAATTAGCTTGGCATTAATCTATGTGAATTGTCTGAGAATTTTCCAAAGAATAGCACAAGTCATACTCCAGAGTATAGTTGCTAATTACAGGCTGGACAAGGTATGGGAAACCACATGGACATTTTAAACTACACCCATGAGATAAGAGCAGAAATCAGACGACAAGGATCGAACAGGTAAATGATTATCCTAGAGAGATATCAGAGAGTTAAACTTCAAAGTATATACTACATAAAACAAAGCTAAGATAACAGACAGAAATTGAAAAATTCTCAAAGACACTCAGAATGACTACCTGCTTCAAATAGAAACTTGTTCAAACCTCATCGCCATTACAAGTGCTAAAAGCTAAACAGAAAATTGCTAATCTATAAGCAGTGGTCCAAGTTTCAGATGTCGCGATTCGCAATCATTGAAAGGTACAGCAGAATTTTAGCAATCACTAGAGAAGAAGTCTTACAAGCATCCTCCTGTTCCTCTGCCAATGTTGTAGCTGCTCTTGTTGAGTACGCCTGGGTGCTGCAGGTCGCCCATCGCTTTGGAGAGCACCACTAAGATTGTTTGAGACTGAAAAATCCTTTTCATGAAGGTTACTGCAGTCTAGTGGTTTACATAGTCCAAAATCTGACAATTTCATATGCCCATTTCTGTCAAGGAGCAAGTTATCAGGCTTGATATCTCTGCAGAATGTCAGACAACAATTTAGTCCAAATGTAGTTTACTTTCAACTTCAAACATGAAAATCATATTCAAACAGAAATCGTTCAAAAAACCTGTGGATGTAATTGTGTTTGTGGATGGATTCAATTGCAAGAACTGTTTCCCCAACATAAAACCGAGCCTCATCTTCAGTTAATGTGTCCTTCCTCATAAGCAAAGTCATCATATCTCCACCAGGTAAATATTCCATGATAAGATACAGATACTCCTCATCTTGGAAAGAACAATAAAGTTTCACAATGCAATTGCTGTCAACCTCAGCAAGGAGGTTCCTTTCTGCCTTAACATGCTCAACCTGAAAGAACATAACATCAGGGATAAAGTCCAATGAGAAACAAAGAAGAAGCTTCTACAAAAGTTAAGGGTTACCAACCTGGCCTCTGCGAAGCATTTCTGATTTCTTAAGCTTTTTCATGGCATATACATGACCAGTTGTCTTTTCTCTACAAATCCTGACCTATAAACACAAAAAAGACAAAGTACTAATTCAGAAAATTGTTCATCACGAATTCATCACCAGTGAAGGATTTAATTATTGTGGGCCAAAAAAAAAAAAAAAGAAGATTGAAAAAGTTAACACACAATTATCCTGATCAACACAGGGCTCATTTAGTCCACGGTCCCAAAATGTGCAAGAGACTAAGGGAGAATTTCCCCAGTGAAGAAACCAGAGAACTTGTGCCGAAAGGAACTCTATTATTAAGGTGTTGTTGGTTGGAAAGAGGGTGAGGAATTGAGATTTCAATCTGAAGTGGACAACATTATCAGTGCATGTCTTTCCTCCATGGAAACCACATAAAACGTCTCAGTTCAGTACCTTACCTGAAATCACACAAAGTATTCACCTTGGTGTATAATTTTGAACTCCTTCAATAGAAGACATGCCATCCATCCATTCACAATGTCATATTTCTAGTTTGCAGAAGCCAAAAAAATGAAATTCAATTGTCCCAAAATACTCATAATATATTATATTCAAAGTTACAAAAATCTATTCTTAAAACTTTAATAGTGAGGATAGCTTAGGAATTATACCTTGGTCAAAATTTTTGCTCAGTTTTTTTAAAAGGGGACACAAGATTTCGGAGGGAGGAGAAATAATTGGCATTTCTTCAACAAAAACAATGTAAAAATTGTCCCATAAACAAAATAATAGAACAGAAAACTGCCATCAGAAACCTATTCTGGTGATCCTGAAGTAATATTTTGAGGGGCCAGAAGTTGAATGATTCATGATCATCTCTTGCCTGTCTCATTTAGTTAACCAAGTTCACAAGAACCAGATTTGTCTGTGCCACAAAGAGAGAGAGAGAGAGAGAGAGAAGAAATTGATACCTCACCAAATGCACCCTTTCCTATCATTGTCAATGGCTCAAAATCATCCGAGCCCATCTTATGCCTCTGGAGGCGCATATACTCTGTTTCCTTTTTCTCCAGGTACTTCAGTATGTTACTTTGCTCTTCTTCAGTTACATCTGCATCAGCTAATTTCTTTTCCAGCATATGACGACTGTATTAGTAAACATAAAGAGAATGTCAACTTTCTCTAAACTACAGATTGACAATTTCATTCACAAAATAAAACCAGAAGATTTGAGTGATGAAAAAATTAAGGACATGAGATCATGGCATCACAAAGCAAATTCTGTCAAGCACATTCTCAGGGTACCAAAACTCATGAGCTAATAATGGATGACAAACCAGAAGTACTCTCTGTAGAGATTATACAAGAAGCTTTTAGTTATCACTATTTAACATCTATCAAAATGGCTAATTTGTAGTCATGGATTCCAACTTGTTCTCAGCAGAGCAAAACTGGTTAAATCTCAACTTTGGCAAGTTTTAACCTCTGCCACAGTTTCAAGTGTATTACATCTCCTAAAGCACTTGGCACATTGTCATAGTTCAAGAGACACTAACGCAAACAACCATCGTCATAGTTCCGGAGAATCTAATGCTAACAAACAGCTACGTAAGCAACAAGATAAATCGGTGTGGAGCAGCCAGAAATGTGGACATGAACTCTTTAGCTTATCAAGGAATATGCCGAGATAAAGATAAAGAATAGCAAGTGCATGGTAGTCTATTCATCACATGCTTCAAGTGCATCTTGACATCATCAAATAAGAGAGAAAAATTCATGGCATTTGGTACAAGATCAAATGAAGCAAACTGTAGCAGTAAACATATCAATTTTTTCACAAGAAAACAAAGCAAGCTCAGCTTGGAACTAAAGGAAATAAATGAAATCAAATTATTGAGGATGCAGTAAACAAAAAGATCTTAAATAGAAAAATACATAGACAAGGTATCTGATAAAGAAATGTACATCAAAGAGGTGAAATAAACGTAGTTTACAAATTTCCTTTTCACGATGTAGCATGCAACGTGTCACAAAACCTTCCCCTGCTTTCTATTTATCTTGTTAAAATGAGTAATATCAAAGGTATGTAGAAAATAAAACACATGCATAATACAAATTCATTTACTACACAGTCACAGATAGAATTTGCTATTCCTCAATAAAGCAACAAATACATCCACATCCCCAACAATGAATGTAACAAATAGAAGAAAATAAAATAATTAGTCAAGACAATTTGTCACCAGCTCTCAATCAAATATTAATCCTATCCTATACTTTAACAAAATGATGCATTTCAAAAGAAACGTTTGAATTGATTAATTTAAATATGCAGATTTCTCATTTAAAGATGTAACTCTCTTTACTGTAGAAGATTCTTGAACTTCATAATTTATAGCATGTACATCTTCAAAGGTGTCAGGCAACAAAAAGCTTACTTATTGGGCTAAATATAGCCCACGTAACAAAAATATTTTTATTTAGGAGATTAAAAGAGAGAGAACTGAAAGTTAGGGATAAAATGGGAAAGAAAAGCAAATGAGACCCCCCCCCCAGGGGGGGGGGGGGGGGGAGGACAAGACAAAATAAAAAAAAAATCAACAATGCATATTTTGAAGATTAGGAAAAATATCACCATCAAAGGAAAACTACAACATCCATGCAATAAAGATTAAAAAAGATCCACATTTTAACATCATAACAAGAAAGTAACAAAAATAATATGTTTAACATGAGAAGATCTGTTTACCACATTCTACCTATGTTAGTTACCTTGTTTGAAAATAAGATGACGTTCAAAAATAATGTTAAGCGATGATCTTTCAGATAAAACTACACTATTACTATCCTAAAACACCAGCCTAGATCAATGTTCTAGCCTCCTGACAAAAGGATTCTTGTTCCACCATTTAATTGTCCATATTGCATGTTTTCCAATATGCACATTTCATTTTAGTTTTGAATCCAACTGCATCCCGGTCTGTTCATAATCCACAACTAACCCAGTCCATCCTTTGTGTCAGACCCTCTTGAGAAAGAGTTCAGGTCAAAATAATGTCTTACAAGGCATTGCTCTCCCAAGATTCGAACACGAGACCCTCATTAGAGATATCAAGCCTTCCCACTTATGCTTTTAATGCATATTTACCTTATGAGACAAATGTACATTCCCATCAAAAAATATCTTGAGCACATCTTCAATTAGAAAGAAAATAAAAAACTACTACACATGACCATAGAAAAATCTTATCTTCTCTCTTGCATCTAGTAATTCAAAAACATCGTTTTACAATACCTTATATGTTGATAAACTTAAGGAATCTTTTGAATCCATCAACTGCACGAGTTAAGCCTTCCCTTTTAGTACACTACCCGGCTTAGATGCCTGAAAGAACAGTATCAGGGGATTGGTGGAGGGGTGTGGCAGGAAGGGGGCAGGAGGTTACAACTAGAACCGGACCCGAGAAGAGACAAAGTTTTGGAAAAGGTTTTTGGATATTGGACATTGTTTCTCATCTCAGAGTATTCTAGATTTCAGCAGTCTTTTCCTATGCATTCAAGATTTGAATTTTGATGTCCTCTTTTTACGCTCCCTCCATTGGACATTGTTTCTCATCTCAGAGTATTCTAGATTTCAGCAGTCTTTTCCTATGCATTCAAGATTTGAAATTTGATGTCCTCTTTTTACGCTCCCTCCATCCGGAAATGTCCTAGTTCATATTTAAAATAGGGCAAGCAACACACATGGGACAAGATGATGCAATTCCTATGCATTCAAGATTTGAAATTTGATGTCCTCTTTTTATGCTCCCTCCATCCGGAAATGTCCTAGTTCATATTTAAAATAGGGCAAGCAACACACATGGGACAAGATGATGCAATGCACAGACTTAGCATTCAGTAACATGCTTCCACGATTGAATAGATAGAAAATCTAGCCGCATGCCCATAATGGACACAACATGATACTGGAAGACTTGCATTATCAATTTTTTACCATCATTCTGAATAACTTCTTGTCATTTTAAGCCACTTCAGGAAAAAGAAAATGTGAGATTCACTCTTTTTTCTGTATTCACATCAAACATCCAAATTCGAGTAGAAATGGCAACTCTGTGTTAAGCCAGATCTCAAGGATTTAGGGTGCTATGAACATAATTATTTAAGAAAACCAGAACAAGAATGCAGGTGTTGAATTAACTCAAATATCAAAAAAACATTTAAAACATACTTAAAGGTTTAGAAAAGGTAAAGCTAAGGCTCTCAGTTTTCTTCGAAACTGTTTGTACTTTAGACTGTTCACTTTAAAGAGTTTAATAAGCAAAGTTATTTCAAGAAAGCACTCCATGATTGATTTTGAAATAAGTCTAGGAAACTTATTTGCTAATTTAAAAGAGGAAGGGAGTGGAAAGAAGTAGGAGGTAGATAGATATCTTATAAAATTCACAGCTATTTTAAGCAAAGGGAAAAAAGGGCCCATATTTGGGTATTTGATTGCAAATGTGCCAGTGGAACTGGTAAAGAGCAGTTAAGTTTGAATGATTATATGCTTCTCGCTGACACCAGATCCCATCTTTCAAATGAATGACATATCTGCACCATAAATAACAAAAATCCTATTCCAACATATGCAGACAATCCATTTCATTTTTAGGGGCATTTATAAAACAATTTAGATTTCCAAACTAAAAATTGCCTTCATAAAAGATATAAAAACCACTATATTCCTTTTCTTTTAAACAGAAATATAACTGTAATGTTACGGGACCTATTTCCGCAGCCAATTCAAGAATTTCCTCTGCAGAAATTTTTTAGAACATACACACAGTTGAAAATACAGATAGAATATAGGCAATTCATAGAAACAAACAAAGGGCTCATTCTATCACAAAAAAAAACACAAATTCAAGAAACAAATAAAGGAATATCAAATATTTTAAGGAAGTAACTTCTAATCAAAAAACAAAGAAGCAGCAAATTGTCTGTCTTTTTCTCACTAAAACGAGAGGGACAGGAAGAATAAGAAAAAAGTGAAGACTGCATTTTCTTACTTACCAACATGTTTTTAAGTAAATGATTTGTCAAAAATAAATGATTGCAAGGTGTAAAGGATAGTTTGCTACAATTGTCAAGAAACATAAGCCCATACCGCTCCCTCCGTTCTTGAAGATTCCTCATTTGCTCCTTGTAATGCTTTTCAATATACTGCTTAGCAGCAGCAACCTTCTGCTTTGTAGCATTAGAAGGAACCTCTTCGTTTGACAACACTTTTGCTCCTTCCTTTCCATTAGTTGTTGGTTCCTTCTTCTTTGACGGCTTGGGCTTATCCTTCGGTCGTGATTTACCAAATATACGCTTCAAGGCATCCATCTGCTAAACTCAACCAACACTTTTTCTAGATCAGAATCAACCAAGAACCTATAACCGCTATAAATCTACACGCCAAAACACTTGTCCTTTTTCAGCAATAATCCAATACATCAGTTCCAACAACAATCTCCAGTGCACCTTAAACAAATGAATACTTTGCATTAAGAAACAAATAAAGACAGCAAATCATGAAATGATATTAATCTTTCCTGAAAAGAAAACAAAGGATTATTCTAAATTAAACAACTTTCGGGTGTACAAAATTCTCGAACAAAAATCATCCCATAATAGTGCTTTCCTCCGTTTAAAAGTTTTCAACCTCAACTTCATTGATTTTACGAATGAAATAATAAAGAAATTAGCTGATCACCTCAACTGATAAGGGGATAAATCCACTTTCTATCCAAAATCGGGGATCGCTTAACATGTAGAGCAGTAAAATTTTAAAAAGAAAGAAATAAAAAAATTCAGTTTCAAATATCGCCAGATAACAAAAGAACTCACTCAATGTGCATCGATTAGAATGGCCACTCAATTCGCTTCTTCTCTAAATTTTCAAAAAAAGGGGTTTAGAAAATTTCAAACTTTAGACCAATTGAACACCCTCACAGTAGAAAGGACTGCAACATTGACCTCAAACCAAGTCAAAATTTATTAAAAAAAATACTCACTTTTCACCAAAATTCACATATCAAAACGAATAGAAATGTAAGGAAATAAATCAACTGATCCAAAACAACCCAAGATGCATTTACTTCACCTTAAAAAAAGCTCCAAAAAATTTAAAAAATAAAAATCTGAGAAAAGACCCAATGTCCACCCCTTCAAAATCCAGCAAAAACCCAATATCCTACTGATTCTTGACCTTCAATTCTGCTATATATCGCTTTGTCTTTACGCATATCAATACAGACAACACCATATATAGATAGAGATAGAGAGAGATAAAATCATACCAGGTCAATTATCCAAAAGTATGATTGGTAAAGCAGGAATATTAGCAGAGAGAATTTACAAAACCCTAGATAGAAACAGAAGAGAAGGAGGGAGGGAGAGAGAAAAAGAAGGTGAGTAGTTTAGGTGGAGAAGAAGACTGATGTTGTTGGTGCAGCAGTGATGACCACTTTGTGCTGTGGTGGCATCATTCACCATTCACACTTTCAACTTTCAGGAGAGAGAAACAGAAGATCATGAGAGAGAAGAGAAAGAGCTCACTTACTCCTTTTCTTTTCTTTTCTTTTTTACTTTTTTCCTTTATTTATGGGAAAGTTAAAAAGTAAATAACTAAGATAAGCCTGATAAGTTTAGTAAACAATTACTCTGATTTTACATTTAAAGTATTACTCTCCCTCCGTCTGAAATTGAAAATCCTAATTTATTAACTCATTACATTATCAATTTTCTTAATAAAATCTTTACTAATTTAGAAACTGAGATATTATTTTTCGAACAATCTAAAATATGATATAAAACATTCATTTTCAGAAGTAGAGAGTATTATTATTATAAATACTTAAGGTTTTTTTTTTTACTATCAATGTCTGGGCCAATTCGCATTTATAAAATTGAATTGAACTCACCATCTAAGTTATAGGCATTTTATCTCCGAACTACTCAACTACACCGTTGATATTTTATTTATTTCAATTAATAAAATAATATTTGTAAATTATTGTACTAAATGAATATGAAAATTTTGAATCAATATGACTTTAATTAAATTATAAAATATTATCGTTCATTATATTTTAAAATAAAATGGAAAATAATGAATTATAGACAATACTGTTTTAAATATTTTTAGAAAGTATTCAGTTGATACATGTCATAAAATAGGTAAAAATAAATTTTGTTAGGATTTAAAAGACTATAATAAAAATTTATATATATTAAAAAAATAAGATTTGTTTCAACTATTATTTATGGATGGTTAGATTTTATATATATATATATATATATTTAATATATATTTATTTATAGCTTGTTAATTAATCATCTACTTGAAACTTTTTTTAAAAAAAATTTTAAATGCCATAATCAGGTTGTTGACCATAATTTAACTTTAAATTTGAAATGAATTGTGTATGACTGAAATTTTATTATTAGATCCCATCATATGTAAGATTTCTTTAAAATATAAATATATATTTCATTTGAAATTGGATATTTTGTAACATTTTACAAAAATTTAATTTATATATAAAACAAGACATTCAAATATAAATATTTCAAATTATATAAAAAAAAAAGGTGCTTCTCTCTTTCTCGTAAAAAAAAACATGATTCTCATCAAAAATGATTTTTTTTTTTAAGATATTATGAGTTTTTTTTATATAATTATAATAAATGAAGAAACATACTCTCTTCGTCACTGAATATAAATCATTCTAACTATTTTTTTTTTGTCATTAATTATAAGTCTTTATTATTGGTTAATTAAATATTTGAGAATATTTTCCCTATACTACCCCTTTAATGATATAATAACATGATGTGAGATTTTCGTTTTTAAAAATCACGGAGTATTAATTTATAAAAGTGTTAATGAAGGGACAGAGATGTCTGGTACTCTGGGGGATCCCAGTAAAGTGGATCCCATAAATCACCAATTTTCCAACAAAATCTATTAAATATGTGTTATTCAAGTGCATAAATGAGGTGGCCAAATTGTCAATAAATGTATTCAAGAATTGTCTTTTTGAGAGACAACCCATATTTGAACTTGAGATTTTCTCAATCTTTGGCAAAATACTAATCATGGAAAGGTCCCTCTTTTTGCTTCTCCAATATTTTAGTTCAGTTGTCTAACAAAAATATACAATAATAATATTATTTTTCTAATTAATTTCAACATAATTATTCGAGCATACTATATTTGTGATATTATTATTATTTTTATTTTTTAAATAACTTATAAATTGTACTCCCTCTATTTGGAATTGAAATATCCCTATTTACATTTAAGAAAATTTGCTAATAAAAATAATTTCCTTTACTTGTGTTACAAATAAAGTTGCTAATTATATTTCAATAAAATTCCTTCGTTCGTCCCTAATCATTTTTACTTGGTTTATTTAGGCCTAAATCATTTTTCTTAATTTTTATAGTCCTTATCCTTTTTATACTTGGTCTAAGTGGATCTCAAGAGTTAGTTATGATTAATTTTGGATCCATGTTGATAACTTACCTTTTTCGTTCAACCAGAAAGATTTTTTTTCCCTAAAAACCTTTGTTTCAAGCAAAGTCAACGATGGAAAAATGACCTTTCTAGTCAAATGAAAAAATATAAGGCACCAACATTGGTCCAAAATTAATTATATGGGACTCCGAAAGTTCAATATAATAATTTTTGACCTACTTGGACCAAGTTAAAATTTATAGAGATAATAAAAGTTTTAAAAAAAGAACATTAGGACCCAAATGAACCAAGTAAAAAAGATTTAAAACAAAACAAGGAATAGAAATGATTCAAAACGACGAAGGGACTAAAATATCCTTTTATATTTTGATCAATTTTATTTGTGGGTCGTTGATTTTGCGTGAGACAAAGGTTTTCCAGGTAAAAGAACTTTTTTGGTCAAACGAAAAAATATAAGGGATCAACAAGGATCTAAAATTAATTATAAGGGATTCTAAAAGTTCAATATAAAGATTCGGGATCTACTTAGACCAAGTGAAAAAGGATAAAGACTTTAAAAGTTAAAAGAAAATATTTAGAATCTAGATGCACCAAGTAAAAGATTAGGAACAAAACGGGGAATTTTCTCTTATATAAGAGGCTTCGGATATTCTAATCCTTCTCTTATACCATCTTACCTTCAAATAAAATAATATATATTATTCAATTTAATTAAAGTATACCTAGGATTTAGTATATCTTTTTAGGGTTTTATAAAATATATCTATAAAAATATACTTGTATATATATCATTGGTGATGTAGATGATGGTATAGAAGAAATGTTAGAAGATCCAAAACCATATTAAGAGTCATGAGTTCCTATGGTGGCCTTTTTAAATTTATTTGTTTAAATGATAAGTTCGTTATGTTTATTCATTATTAAGGTGATATCATGTTGACATTCAAATAAATAGAAAACAATTCAATAAGCTTTGACTTGCTCATGCACAATATAAATATATATATATATATTTATATATGTATATGTATCATTTTTTATTCTATCATTTTCAAATATAGTTATATTATAGAATATTTAAATTAAGAAAATTATAAGTACTCAAATTAATTTTTTTTAAAAAAAACTTATGTTGAAGAAATATGGTTGAAGGTAGGTTTTAGGATCTATTAAGGCTTGTTTGATTCCTATAAGAATACTATTATTATGACTCCTATGTAATTTTATTCACTTGGTTATTTAGTTGAGGTAATTGCAAGAAAAGGTACAAAAAGAAAATTTGTTTTGGCTATAAACTATAAAGATTTCATTGTCAAAATATTCCCGACTTGATGCACAAAAACAAGCCCTAAACCCTATAGAATCACATTGATTTTCTTTGAAGTGAATGCAAATTTGGGAATTGGCAAACAAAATCCTAAAAACACTAAGGAAGAAAACAAAGTTGTCAGTTTATAAAGAATTAGGAATAAAGATTAATGCAAATTGAACGTATGATTGTTTGGGTCCAAGTATTTTGGGAAGAACCACTAATGTCCTTTTCTATACACAACATTAATTTTACTGAGAGAAAAATGCTATGGAATGTTACCGATAGTACTTCTGTTAAGTCTCTAACGATCAACAGTTAAATCAATTGTTAATATAAAATAATTTTTTTATAAAAAATTATTTTTTGTAAATATATTTTATAAATTAAATCTTAAGGGTACTTGATTATTTTTTTTTTAAAGCTAACTATTAACTTTGACCATTAAAGACTTGACTAGAGCACTCTATAAGGTGTGTTCCATAACACTCTACAGCATTTTCATTTATATATCTATATATATATATATACAAACACTACTTTCTAACTTAAATATAATTTCTTTTTTTAACTTTATTTTAACATAAATTAAAATTACTTAAAGACAAATTTATTATGTCTAAAAGTAGTTTTAAAAGTTTAATTTTTAATTTTTCTTCATGAACATAATTACAGTTCTCTTATTTTACAAAATATAAATGATATTAAATAAAAGATAAGAATAAAAATATATATACATCACAACCGTACAAATTGATAATTATAATTTTTTAAAAAAGGGAAAAAAATATAACTTTGACGAAAGAAAAAGAGTTGTCAAATAAGTATCATTATGTTTAAGTCAACTCATCGAATTTTATAACCAATTTTGAAGCTTAAAAAAAAGCATAACAAGTTTGAGGTGAAGGACGTATGGTCCATGCAATAGAGGCCAAATGGTACACCTAATGGTGTGACTTAATAGTTGGGAGATTACACTTGTATAATTGAGGCGGTGGATTTGACCTCCCTCTTCAACGATCAAGTCTACTTGCAGACTTTAATTTTGATAAGTCAATTTCCACGAGTTTTGATCTTCTATATTGAATAAGATGAGTGTGATATTCTCAGTTATGTCATCAGGTGTAAATGAGATGAAACTATTCGCAAATATGGTTTTGATTCAAGTTGGTAAAAGTTCAAATTCGACTCATCTTAAAAAAGTTAGAGTCGAGTTTGAGCTCGATTCTCTTATTAAATGAGCTGAGCCTAGCCCATATGTATTAATTTATTTAGGCTTGCGGGCCTAAAAGAGATTTTAATAAATATATATATATAATAATAATAATAATAATTTATATATATACATATATATTAAATATGATATTGTTTATTTATTATATAATTTGTTATTTATATATACATATAATTTGATCCTAACTCTTGTAAGTTGGATGTTTTAATTGCTTGTTTCAAGAAATTTAACAGGTTATTTTTAAGTTATAAACTGGAAATTCCTTTGTGGACATGATAAATAATGTGAGACTTTAGTTATTAAATGTTTTTCTTACTTACTTTACATTGAAACCAATCAATTACTTTAGAGTTAAATCTTAAATTTCATACTTTACAACCAATATATAAGAAAATTATTATTTTATTTGAGTGATTATTATATATATAGAGAGAGG
>JAOXNR010000032.1:12425706-12455466 GCA_028571225.1 Parsonsia alboflavescens | reverse complement strand
CCCCCGCCTCCCTGCCCTTTTTTTCCTAGCAAAATAAGATAAATTCAAAATTCTTCTCCTAAATTCTCCATTCTTGAATTTCTCTTCTTCTTCATCTCCTAATTCTACCTATGGCAGTTCAGATTTGAAATGTTTGTGTGGAAATGGCAAATTTGACTAGAGAAAGTAATTTCTTAAAAACAATTAATGGATGAAGAAAGCAAAGTAAGAAAGATGAGATGTGTGGAGTGGGCAGAGCCCACAGGGACAGGCAACATGAGTACTGTGGGCATTCCCTTAAATTAAGGGTATCATTGGGGACCATTTTGAAAGCATTTTGGTTGACAAGAAAGCAAAAGGTTTGGTTTGAACTTTGAACTTTGAGGCTCTGCTTTTGACATTTTTATCACCTTTGATAATTTATCCCTCACCTCATATTTCTTTTCTCTTTAATATTCACCCTAATTAATATTATCAAATTCCTACATTATCATTGTTTAATCTTGATTAACTACAATTAAGGGAACAATCATTGATAGCAATCTCATAGAAATTCATCATTTTTAGTAATGAAATATTGAAGAATTGAGATATTAGACGTTCATAGTTTCTCTTCTTTCTTGATTTTTAAAATTAATCCAAACTAATTTGTGATCTATCCATCGAGTCTAACTCTTATGAGCTCAGGTCCTAAAAGCAAATTCTTGAACTAGAAGGAATCGTTTTTGGTTGGAACCTAAAGATGTTTACTTGATTTGAGTTCCCCACTTGAGGAAAGTGCAAGGGTTCCATTGATGAATAGGTAGATATTGATTTAAATATGGAAACTTATGACATGAATTGGCCTCCTACTTTGATAGCACAAGGACCTTATATATATTTTGATGTTTTTTTCCCTTTTAATATGGTATTATTAATTTTAACTCAACTAATTTGATACAATCACTAGCGTATAAATCTTGACCCATTGACATTTATAACTTTCATCAATCGAACCCATGTGACCTTTTAGTCATAAGTTTCTGCTTTACTATCTGAACAAGTCTTACTTCTCATATTTGATTTTCAATTATTGAAAATGAAAAGACAAATTCATAGAAGAATAAAACCAAATATTAAGAAATTCAACTTAATCGTCTTATCGCAAGTTTTTTAAAAGTAAATCCTTTTTAATTTTTACATCCAAAACACAAACCCTAAACTTTTCTAAATTACAAGTATAGAAATATAAGTGTAAGATACAAATCTTAAGAATTTATCTCACAAAAACTATAGCTGAAAATAGGGGTCTAGGTTTCATGTGTGACACACAATATCTAAAATTCGAAGCCCAAGGGAAGTTCTACGCATATAGAATATTTTATTACACTTTTTATGATACTAATAAAAAATTTACACGTATCTCTTAATTTTTTTTTTTATACATTAAAAAGACTATATATATGTGTGTGTATAAATTCTCCCTTTCCCAAAATACAAATGGTTAAAAAGCTGTTTTATTTCATATATAATATAAGTTGTTTTGCAATTATAATTTATATCAATGCATGATTATAATATTTTTTCCCTTCTTATCCTCGATGTAATATTCTCTTTTATTTATTATAAAAAATAAATAAATTGTACTTCCAACGTTGAAAATTGAATATCTCAATTTGATTTGCACGCATTCTAATAAAAAGGTTGACTTAATTCATTAATGCAGAGTATTATCAATTTTCTTAATAAAATTTTTACTAATTTAGAAAAGGAGACATTCAATTCTGAATAATTCAAAATGAAATATGAGACATTCATTTCCAGATAGACATATAGTTATTATTAATGAGAGAGAAAAAGACACATTTTTTTCACATAACATAACTACATTTAAAAGTTCATCCAGATAAATTGATAATTAACAATTTATATTGTGAAACGAAGATAATATATTTTGTTTTAGAGATAAGGAAGATTCAGGGCCAGTTCCACATGTTCCATTGGATGGGAACATTCAAGAGAATATTATAATCCATTGTCTAGAATAGATGGTTTCTCTTTTTGCCAAAGAGAGGAAGAAAAGAAAAGAGAAGGAAATAACCTAAACGAAACTAACGGACAAGATTGAGGGAACAAATGGAACCC
The DNA here is from genome assembly GCA_028571225.1 of Parsonsia alboflavescens. NCBI lineage: Eukaryota > Viridiplantae > Streptophyta > Magnoliopsida > Gentianales > Apocynaceae > Parsonsia > Parsonsia alboflavescens. The sequence goes on along the minus strand of JAOXNR010000032.1, from coordinate 12,453,363 downwards.
ATGCCTAAGATGTCCAAGCATGTTACTGATGATGCGGGAAACCGGTACCCAATTGACTCAGCCAAGCAGAACCCAACCCCTAGACATTCCATGTGCCCTCATAGAATTTCTCTATATATATGTATATTATCCATCACTATTATATTATTCCAAATTAAATACAAGCTATATTTTGCTCATTACACATGGCCAAGTTGACCCACCCCTCTGCCTTAGCTGCCTCTGGGTATGCTCTGGGTATGTTATATATATATATATATATATATATAAGAATGCTGTGGTGTGTTACAAATCATGATATTGTGAGATAGACAGATTAAAAAAATACATCATAGAAATTTGCCGCTACTTTGCCTTCAGTAATACACGGTTTGTAGCATATATATATATATATAGTGCCTTGCATGGCCCTAATCGGTTTCTTTGCTCTAAGGGGTTTACAGAGGAGAGTGAACACAATCTAATATTTCATCATGAAAGTGTGTGAATGAAGTTGTCATATATGGAAGAATAAGAATATAAAAAAGGTATGTAAGTTTGGTTTGTACTATTGAAATTTGGGTTTTCTTTTTTTGCCAAAGGGGTCACTCAATATTAGGGCACCCAATATTATGACAACACGTAATTTGCGGAATATGTATCATCTAATTATTTTACTTTTTAATACATAACAATACGTAAAAAATTACCTCTTCAACCTTTGTCATATGGTCTATGTGTGGGGAGTAGGTTAAAATGCTCTCTTAAGTCCTAAGTAAGTAAAGAAAAGTCTAATGGAATCGGATCACTAATTTTCTTTTTGTAAGGATAATATATTTTAGTCTATACTATTTTATTTGTCAAATCTTCTTCTTCTTGTTTTTTTGGAATGCATTATAAGTATGGAAATAAATATACAAATCGAATTTAAGAACTTTTAGACCTATCCACATTTAATAAGAAATGTTTCATAATTAAACTGCTAATATAAAGATGTGAACTCCAAAACAATCCATAAAATGTATACACAACATAATTGCTTGAGGTCAAGCCTAGCAAAACTAGGCTTGAAATGGTTAATAATAGAGTAATTAATTAACCTAATTGAGATTATGGGCTAAGTTTTGTAAAAGTAGAACTAGTGTTTAAACCTAAAACAATTAGATTTCGGATCCTCTGGGCTGGTCTTCCATATGTATATTTGGGCAAAGATTCTTCTGAATCCATTCCTTATATGTACAAGAAAAGAACAGCCCAGCAGCCAAAAAGGAAGGGAATAGACTAAGAATCCCCCTCACAAACCAGCTCTTAGGTTGATGAGGCTTTCCCTTTTTTTATTGTTCTTCTCATTTATATATCTGACACAAGATGTCAGAGACAAATCCATTTTCATTTCAGAGCAAGTACCAAGATGATTCAAATGAAATAGACTTATATTAGGACTACTTCACTGAAGAATCCATAATTTGGGTTTTGCAGTGTTCCACAAGATCTATTTAAGAACATGAAAAGTTAACTCCAAGATTATCAGTTAAATCTTCTATCAAGCTAGTCAGCACCAGTTGCAACAGCCCAGAATGTTATAGCTTCGCATAATCATCAACTAGACTTGGGAAAGAGTGAGGTGCAGAGAAAACAGATCAGCAATGAAGTTATTCAAAAGAACTTGCTATATATAGTATTTTCACAAGGAAGAACCAACCTTGTAGGTAGATCAACAGAAAACATTTTCATGGTATGAGAGAATATAGAAAATGATGACTTTAATAATGAGGAATTGGCAGTAGTTGTATCTGAATAAAAGAAATATAAATATGAATCAATGAAGAATTGCCTATAGTTGCAAAATTTTCTATAATTTTTCCGGCTAAAAAATCAAAATCATAACTAAAGTAAAGCTGAATAAAAGATAAATACAATCAACATGATATTTCCGGCAAACAAATTGTGTTTCTTTCAGCATTAATCAAGTGGTTGCCAGATGTGGAGTGCAGACAAGGCATATCAGTGAATCTTTGAACAGAGTTAAATCCATGTTTAGCTGCATAAATCTGGAAAAAATGTGGAGGTATTATTCATGTAGGGAAACTTTTTCTTTGCAAGAAATCTATACTTGTTCATGCATCAAGCAAATGAATTGAGGTTAGAATGGAACAGATTTTCAAATCTATCAAAAGTGCAGTCTGGTATGATTAGATATTTAGTAATGTGAACTCAAAAGTAATCCACTTCATGAAATTTAATCATCTTACCTCAAAAAGCTCTCTGTCATTGCCTAGAACCAGAAAGCTATTTTAGACTAACAAAATCTGCAAAAATGTCCAAAAAGGTCGAACTTTACGGATAAAGAATATTTTTGACAGATAAAGAAACAGAACCTGATGGTCCGATGTTATCCACAATGAAGTTCGCTAGATTTCTTCTTTTCTATGGAATCCATTGGCACACTAAGTCCATCTGATTCAACCAGAGATAAATCCATAGTTGCAACGTTTGAAGCCACAACATTTGCACTGACAAAGAAAGAAGCGAGCAGAGAGGGCCTTGAGAACCCTCCATTCTTGATGCTAAAGAAGCTCCCCTGTTGATGTTTACAACCTTGGTCGTGCACGGTACATTCATAATTCAAGTGAGAGTTTTAGCATGAATCCTAAGCAATATTAATTTAAGGACAAAATGGCAAGGAGAACTAGTTTTCCGCAAGAAATCAAAACATGAAAGAGCACATTGAAATAAAGGACCCTAATTGTAAAAATACCTCACAATCCCTATTGGATTGGCACATCTTCCATATCCTATCCGTGGAGAAAAAGGCTGAACTGGTTAAAGAATTTTCTAATTTTATCTCGGTTTCTTCTCAAATCTTTCTGAAAGAAGTCTTTAATTATTCATCTTCAATGAATGCTCTCGCTTCTCTTTCATGATTTGGTATACAGGACACACATTTATGCAAGACAACGAAAAAAAGAACCCAAACTTGAGCCTATATTTTCACAACAGATAAATCTTTTGAATTAGCGAGAGTAAAAAATTAACAAGATCCAATGCCAATATTTATAAAGAACCAAGAAAACTTGGTAGAAAAGGGTTTGTTCTTTATTTCTCTCATGTATATAGTCAGTTATCAGGACCCAAAATAAATCTAATTCGGTCGATTCTCTCCAACTAAATTGACTACAGGAAGACCCCAAAGTGATAAAAGTTACAAAATAAACCCTAAAAAGAGTTGTACTTGATGATTCAGAGTATGTACGGCGACTTTTATTATTGAGATGATAATTTGCTCTGTGGCTGGAACCATTAGCCAAAAGGGCGTTTCTTGGTTATAGTTTGTCTCCAGTGCTGCGGCTGATGAGACCCCCGACACCATTGCCTTCCCTTCGTTACATTCTCGAACGACGCCAGTGATGACCTTTTTGCCGAGGACGAATTGGATCCAGACTCGCCGGTTCTGATTCTGGGCGGACGTAATCATGACTTAATTTTATCTTTAATTAAAACCTTAAAAAGAAAATTAGTGTTTTTTCCCCTGTTTAATTTCTCGCAATTGATCCGAAGTTCTTGAGTCAAGCTTTCTTGAGATATAGTGTGAAATAGAGAATTCAAGCTGAGTGAGTGCGTGTTTTTTCAGGCGTGTAAAACTAATAACTTAGATTAAAATCATGACAAAAAATAAAACACAGAGTTATGAAAATAAGATGTATAAATGCAAAGAGTATTTTTATAAACAAAACATTACAATATTCTGATCTTTCAAATTACAATAACCTAACCTAATTTTGAGTAAAATAGGCTGTAATAGCCTTCAACTTGCCATTGAGATAGTTTTTCTCCACTTCCAGTGACCAGCAAGGTGTAACCGATAAAGCCAGCTCTTCCAATTGTCTTACATTAACGTTTCTTGGAAGAAACATGATAACTTTTGGAGCAATCGATTTTGCAATGTTGAATAGAAATCGGCCGCTATAAGGTTGAAGCATAACATTGATATCAAACATGCTTTCTTTGGTGTAGTCGGGTCCTCCCCAAGGTGGCGATAGAAACACCGTATCGGCTTTGAATCTTGGCGCCACACGAATACAGTCCCCGGTGAAGAATTCAATACGATCCTCGACTCCATAAATTCTTGCATTATTTCTTGCATAGTCAATTTTTTTATGATCAATATCGATAGCAATAACACGTTTGCACTTTCCGGCAAATTGAATGACATTTCCTCCTACTCCAGCAAAAAAATCAACAACAACCTCTCCTTGGCAACGTGAGGCTTGATGTTTAGCTATAAGTTCTGGCGTGACAGAAAACCAACCTTCTTTGTCCATTTGAATCCCTTCATCAAATCTTGAAAATAGATTGTATCTCTGATAAAAATACTTCCTTATTATCGGAAATGTTTCCGAATTTTCTTGAAGCTGATTTCCATCCCTTGCAGTACTTTTCTTTCTGTTTCTTCCATTACCATGTTGGAAGGAATTCTCACGAGAAGAACCATTCGATTCTGTAAACGTAACTTTACCAAACAAGTGACTAGGATACCATTTGGCTTTTGGTGATCTAAACGATACCCCTCTGTAAAATGAAGCCTGCAACCCAACCTGATTTTTCAACACTTCAGTCGCCATTTTCGATAGCTTTATCAAAGAGCTCCAAGAAATATTCAAGCCCTAAGCAATTTTTAGAATGCGGAATGGGTGGTATTTATATACTTACTTCTTCAACATCCGAGTCCGAAAAGGATTTGGATTCCTTCTCCTAGGAGGATTAGCGGCAACATTCCTAAGCGGTTGGTTTTGAGTACGAATTTGGAAACTACCTATTCAACATTTACGAGGATTCGGAAACCAAATTTCCAGTCCTATCCCTAACATTATTTCGGTCAAAGTTAAATCAAAAAATTAATTTACTTTTGGAAAATCAAAAAATACTTTCAAAGTTAAAATTTTTAAATTCTTTTAATTTAAATTAATTATATAGATATAAAATCAATGTATCCTGACTACAGATTTATTATTAGTTTATTTGGTTTTTTTTATTTTAAAACTAATAGACAATTTATTTCAAATGAATAAATACATGGATTTTTAAATAAGTTATGAAATGTATAACCTGTCCAAATTAATTCGATGTAATAATAGTTCATGAGTAATAATTCCAAACTTATATTTGATGTAATGATAAATATTGTTCGAATTTTGAAAGAATCTATCATGCATGATTTTTTCTTTCAATTTTTAATTGAGAAATAAATTCAAGAATGTTTCAAATTATATAAATATATATATATATATATAAATATATATATTTATGGTAATTTCACAAGAAAGAACCAAACCTTGTATACCAACAGAACATTTATATCTGAATAAATATGAATCAATGAAGAATTGCCTATAGTTGCAAATTTTTCTATAATTTTTCCGGCTAGAAAATCAAAATCATAACGAAAGTAAAGCTGAATAAAAAGATCGGAAAAAGATAAATATCACATAATGCTACAAAATATAAAGCTGATCCCTCCATGCTTTCTGGAATGTTTCTTGAATCCATAGAGCCAAGAGAGAAAGAGTGTCAGGCCGGCCGGAGAAGAAGAGCTAAAGCAAATATAGCAGCAGACTCCATACCATTTTGGTTTTAATCTGTGTCTCTGAAACTTTCAGTTGTCAGCCACAGCTTCTTTTGAACAATAAATACAATTTCATCGGAGTCTTGTTCTCCATCTGAAGTGGAATCAGCAGTTCCAACAGCTTCCCAGTGCAAAGCACTCAAATATTTCTTTACAAAATCAATAACCGATGGTTTGTCCCGGATGATGACAAAGCCAGTAGGCCTGAGTATGCGATCCATCTCAAGTAGCAAATCCTCACCGCTGCAACCCTTCTTCTCAATGTCAGAAAATACAGTCCAAGCATGAAGCAAATCGTACGTCCTGGGGTATGTTGAGAAGGCTTCACACCTGCAGATAATCAAGATCCCGATTTTATTGTAAATTAATCAAGATATCTAATCATTTTTCAATTCCTAATCTCTACACTTCAAATTCACAAAAGCTACAACAATAGTAGCAGAAGGTAAAATTTCAAGACTGTAAGTAAACTTCCAAGGGAAATGGGCCCAGGTGGGCAGGGGGTGTTGCATGGTGGGGAAATGAAGCTCAATCACCAGCATACCAGTTCATAATTGTGCCAATCAGCCCTCTGTCATATATGAGCTTAAGTGTGTTTGGACCATCTTCAGGAACAACATTCATCACCCATACGTCCTTATCCTTTAAAGCAGCAGCAAATGAGCCAAAATGTGCCTTCATGTCCATCACATTTCTCACGGTATTAGATGAAACCTTTGAACCTAAGAGATTCCAGTAATTCTCAACTTTTCGCCGCCAAAGTTGCTGTGCATAAAACATGAAATACAAAATCATATTTAAGAATTTAATCTTTTACAAATGCAATTAGATGTGCACGGGTAATCAAATTAGTAAGTTAGTGCATTAAGGAAGGATACTCTTTAAATTACCGTGTCCTTTTCCCACATATCATTTGAATAGCCAAAATCAGTAAGGCGAGGTGGTGGAGAGGTTAGTCGGGTTGGCCAAGGAGCAAGTCCACTACCCTGAGTCTTGTGGTCATCTGATCAACAACAAAATATTCACAAATTAATTAAGTGGAGTTCAGGCCAGAACCTTTCACATTTTAATGCCACAGAAAATGCCAGCAGAGATTTAGTTGCTTACACAGATCTCAGAAGATCTAAGAACATGAAACAAAATGTTTTCACAGTGGAATATGATGCGGTAAAACACATGGATAAAGGAGAACAATTTCTACATTTACCTCAAGGTGCTAAAAAGACATGAGAAGCTCAACTTAAATGCAAGGAAACCACAAGAGTTAAATAATAAAATAATAATAGCCTGGGTTCAAGGTGCTGGATTACAGGTTTACTGCTAATTAATGAAGTCAATAGTATCATCACATGATTTCAACACAATATTTTCTGTGTCTACCTTTATTGAACCATGTGGGAGACAACTATTGTCATCCTGATCAAGGTGCTAGTTTTACAGGTTTATGGCTAATTAATGAAGACAATAGTATCACCTCTTCATTTCAACACAATACTTTTCCTTTCTACCTTAACTGAACCATGTGGGAGACAACAATTGTCATCCTGACATGAAAACAGATGTTAAGAGGAACCCGCACGAGATGACATGGTTTCAGATAATTTCCCTATCTCAATATAAACAGAACTTTCTAACATCAAGTCCCTCTATATGTTCGTCACTAGATTCCACAACCCCAGAAGGTTTAATTCCATTTGATAACAGAACATGTAGCAACCAGAAGGCAAGATAGATTACATCAACTCCATCACAATCAAACTCCTGTTGCATCCTAATGTAACCTCTCTAATCAGACTGAACATGAATGTAATTGAGCCCAAGAAAGAAACAAAAAAAAAAAACAAGATTCCTTATAAACAATTAGAGCAGTATTAATATGTCATCACTGAACATGAACTTCAAATGGGCTAGCGATATCTGACTAAACATTTTATTTAAAAAATGAAGCCAAAGCAGTGACTTTTCTATTGGGTCATGAAGAAAAATGGAAATTCCATAGATATCAGATAGATACAGGTAAACTCCCCTTAACCAACCCATGAAGCAATGAAAACCAGAACATTATTTAGTATCAGTTTAGCCGTTAGCATTATGTTATTTTTCTTCGCTGCTATTAGAGAAGTTTGCTAAAGACACTAATTTGCAAATCTAGATCATGAGCCTAGAAGTCCTGCAAGTGGCAAAAGTACCCAGTTTAAACATCTTCAAATTCAATTACAGAAGCTGCAGCTTAGAGAAGAAAAAGATCAGTTGAAAATGAAATTTTAAAAGTGGATACTCACGTTCAGAATAAGGTGTTATGCAAGCTTCCATATTCACACCCCACACTGCATCTGGATCATCATCAGATCGGCACAGAGGTGGTTGAGTACCAGGTTCTCTTTGCAGGTAGCAGTCATTTGTTAAAGGTTTGACCCAGACAACGGTTTGGTTCTTTTTGGCCGCTATTTTCCAGCACATACGTTCCGCAAGAGCACTCATCTGTCTCCATATTCTTAGATCCTCCTCATCTTGTGCATATGCTTCAGGAGATGAGTATGCAAAATAGCCTCCAGGTCTGAGTACCCTGTCCAACTCGAGAAGAAGGATGCCATCCCTCTGCAGCCAATCGATCCTACATCGAGAACAGTGGGCAAATTCAAATGATCTGCTTGGATATGGAAGCCTCTTAGTCCCAAGAACACCAAGATATGCAGGAATCCCTCTTTCCAGGGCAAACTGTATCTGATTCTGATGCACATCATTAGGTGCAAGTGACATAGCAATAATGTCAGATGACAGTAGATAACCTCCAAAACTAGCAACTCCACAACCAACGTCAAAAACAGTGCGCAGCCTTCCCTCATTGTTCAAGTTATTGTTTGAAAAGTTGAGCATCTGTTGTCAAGTCAAAGGTATAAGAAACAATCAGAAGCGACCATACTTATTTGTGCATTTGAGCTCGCTATACACAAAAAATAAATTTTTTCTAGCTTAAAATCCAAGAAAACTTACATTTGCAATTAATGCAATATACTTGTCAGCTCCATAATGAAAATGTGTGCCTCCTCCAGGAAAACTTATTTTCTCACCCTTAACAACCATCCAGTTCTGGTCAGATTTTTCATGTGCAAGATGAGTATGAGGTATATTTGCTTTCCAAACTTCATCTCTACTTTTTGGCCACTTAATTGGAATCTGTACCGGGTTTTTTTTTTTTAAAAAAAAAAGAAGGCATGATTAGATCTGAACAAATCTGCATAATAATGCATAGCTAAAATATCATCACATTCAGTAATTTCTTGGGGATTTTCTCACCTTGTAACCTGGAGGAGGAGGAATCAAGCAATTGTATCGCCTTTCAGGCAAAGGGCAGTGCCTCTCATAGTGCTCCATTACAGACAGATCCAATTTTAATCTCATTTGATATATGAGATGTCTATCGAGACAAGGAATTAACTCTGAATATCGATCATCACAAACCTTGAACAAAAGCCCAAAAATAAAGCATCAGCAATAAAACAAATATCATGGAGACATGGTTGGGTAACATCTTTCCAACCATCTCTAGTTTGCATCCGGAAATGATGAAAGCAAGGCTAGCCATTCATTTATTTTAAATTATACACTCACAGGGAAACTCTTTGGGACAACTCCATCCTCTCCATCATCCAGCCCAAGCTTAAAACTATCATCATGCTTGCTGCCAAGTTCCCCATCTTCATCTCCACCTAGATAAGTAGACCCAAGTCTCTTCAAGGATCTGCTGCCATACTCCAAAGCAGATTCCCCATTACCCTTAGAGCCAAAATATACATAGAGGAAAACAAGGAAAATGGCCACCATTGCCACAGTAGTGAACAAGCGCTTCTTTTGCGCTCCATCTGGTCTCCCTCTCATCATTTATGTAACTTCAGTGTCCTTTAAACCAACTTACAGATTCCCCTTTCCACCCAAGCCTAACAGATATTAAAATTTGATCTCATAGCTGGACTAGTTACTAGTGTGCCTCCATTATGGAACTCAATCGAACTCTGCTTAAGGAACAACCTGATACAGTAAAGAGGTAACTAGAATTAATAGACAAACACAAAAAATGAAGGACTAAAGAAGTAACCTATTGAAGAGAATCCACAAGTAATATAATGAAGTACAGAAGACTTTAAAAAGGTTCACTATTTCATGAATTTCATCAATGCATACTTTCTTAAGCATTTAGGGTAAGTAAAGAGTTTTCCGGAAGGCAAAAATTCCTGTACTATCAGCAAATAACACCACATGAACTTAAGAAGATCATCAGTATTGCCTATAAATATAGAGTAAGAATTACTAATCCACATAACCTTAAAAAGATTATTCTTTTGATATATATTAGCATGTAACTGCATTAGATTAGTTGGTTCACAACATAAAACTAACCTTAACAAATAACCATTGAAAAAATAATGGTTAATTCCTCATCAATTCCTATGGTTGGAAATTTGCACAATGAATAAGTGAAAGGATACAAATCAAAGAAAATACACCACAGCTACCATGAATCTAAGCTGATAGACCATGCAAATCCCACAGCCAAGCAGAAGAATACAAAATCTGTCAGTAGATGGAAAAAAACATCACTATACATCCTATGGATGATTGCCAAATATATGCAACGCTTCAGATTCCCCTAGCAAGAAAAGCATGAAAACAGCAACATATTGCTGACTCAAACTGAACTACGAAACTGAAATACAGAATTATGAGCAATCTAATTGTGACGATCAAAATGATCCCTATTGAAATTTTCTTTAGAACAGCACAAATCATTCGACATGATGCAATTAGAAACCCATCTCCATATCACCATAAATTTGTGATCTTTGCAGAAAATTAAGTAGTATGATGGAAAACAAGAACAAGAACACACAGATCTACAGTATCCCATTCCCCAAACACAAAGTAAATGCAGTGAATATCAACAATACCACAAATTGAGCTTAATTATTGATTCTTAACCCAAAGTAAACTGAAACGCATAAAACCAAAGAATTAAACCTTTCATAATGGGTACTAAAATTAATCAGATCCAGATGAATTTCAAGAATGGAAAGTGTAACAGAAGTACTTACCAAGTACACAAGTGATAGATTTGCGTTTAGATCTGAATGAGGATTAAAGAAGTAAAAAAGGCAATTGATAAATGAATGGAAACACAACGAGAATGGATAGAAAGCAACAGAAGTAGCTGGTTTGAGAGTGTGTGTTCTTTAACGTGAAAGGTAGGAATGTATATACTGAGAGACAGACAGGAGCGAGTAGTTTGGAATTATATGGGAGTCTGTGTGAAAGGGGAAAACGGGATTTGATGGGATAGATCTCAGGTTTTCTCACGGAGAAGTGAGAAAGTGAGGGTAATTCTTTCAGAATATTTGCCCAAATGCAAATTAATTATTTTTCTCTGTAAATATAATACCTTAAAATATTTATTTTACATAATAGTGTCTTTAAACTCTTCTTAATTATCACTGTTTAAATATATATATTTATATATAAATTTCACTTTAATAACAACCTCTTTTTTTTGGATAAAAGGAAATAACGAATGTTATTGTAATAAGAATTGTAGGTTTTATGTACATTTAGGTGCAAAATATTTGATTCGAAATTAATAATAATAATGTGAAAAAAGAAAAAGACAAAATGAATTATGATAATAGTTTAAGGATATTTTGAATAAACATTAACAGTTGAATGACACTTTTAACCGATTTCCTATTCTTTTGTGCCTTTTGTAAATAATGATGAAAGTTAAAGAAAAATAAATTATTCTTTGAATCATATAATCCGAAGCATTCTCAGTCAAATTCACTAGAAATTTGAGTTAGATAGTTAGACTGTGGAGTTGCTGTAAATTAATGTTTTAGAGGGGAAAAAAAATAATAAAAAAGAAGCTCTTTTACTTCTAGTTGTGTATTTAAAATAATAGGTATCAAATATTAATATGTTTTTGTTTAATTTTAATTATTTTCTAATATGTAAATACTACTCATTACTACATAAAGGGTGTGATTGTGCGGTTCGAAGATAATGCTTTCATAATGCAAGTCATGAAATATACTCGATCTTTCTATATATTTTAATTTTAATAAATTATAATTATTAATAAAACGTACTATTCGAACACTTTTAAAAGAAAAGAAAAATAATACTAACCACTCTTTAATGAAAACAAATAGTTATTCTAAATTTAGTTTGTTTTCTTTGATTTTATTATCATACACATATTTTTGCTTCTCAAAAAGAAAATATTTCTTGCTATTATTCTCTTGTTTTTCTTAATACAAGTCTTGCAAATATGTACAAATACATACAAAAGATCTAGGTTGAAAATAACTATTACTAGGGAGGACTTAGTCATAATTATTTCAGTTAGATATATTATCTCAAATTTATTACTTTTTATATCTTGAAATTAAATTAATTGTCTTCTTTATAAAAAAAAAATCTATAAATAAAATACTATATTATCTTAAAAATTTCAGTCGTTGTCAATTGATGGGCTGGCTCTCTTCTACGTCTTATAGTGCTGATTTTGACAAATATACAAGAGTCCAAGTGGTAAAAGTGGGCTTCCCCACCCCAATTTTTTAAAGTAATTAGTTCAAAATCAAGATTCAAAAATTTTATATATAATATTCAACAATTAATATGAACTTAATTTTCAAATTAAGATAAATAATTTTATGCAATCCAAAGTTTTCAATCATAATATTAATAATATGGTATTAATTCATACTTAACAATTAATGAAATTTATTAAAATAAAATGTTGAAAAATTTGAGGAATAAATAAATAAATAAAAATAAAATACTTTGAAAGTGAAAAACACGGTGTAGGAGCTTTCGCGGAATTGACCAGCGATTTTTTTCCATATCGCAAAGCCAGTTGTGTGAGCGTAATGCGTGGGTCTGTCGGTTGCGGGCAGAACTTATTGGGCTGGATTGCTTTTTCAGTGTTGTGAGCCCAAAATTTTTGTTTGGGCTTCAATACAATAACTGAAGACTAAAATCAAATTAAAAAAAGGAAACTAACAAAGAATTGAGATTCAAATTCAAGGACCAGGGCAAGCTAATTAAGCTCAATTTGATTCAGTGTATTCCAGTTTTTTTTCATATAAATAATAAATAATCCCTCAATTTAAAATTGAATGTATTGTTTAACTTAGGACATTAACACATTACATTATCAATTTTATTAATAAAATGTTCACTATTTTAAAAAATAAAACATTCAATTTTGGACAATTTAAAATAAAATATGAAATATTCATTTCCAGTAGGAGGGAATATTAAATATTTTTTTATGTTTGGAATTAAATATTAACATTTATATTTTAATTGTTTTGAATTAAAATATTTATTTTCTTAAAATAAACACATTTTGAATCTAAAGTTCTTACCAATAATATTCTTAATTTTAATATTTACCTATTAGTGATCCTAACCGTTAATTATTATTGTATTAGTAGTAAGGAAAATGTTTTAACTTATTTCTTCTTGGAGCAATTGATCACAATTATTTATATTAATAGTGTAAGCAAAATTTCTCAATTTACAATAGTGCAGGTTTACTCTAGAAAGGTAGCTAACTTCTAAAGAATTTTAAGTCAAGATGATTCACTTTAATTAAATTTAAAAAGTTTTTAAAATTATATAGACTAATATGAATTTAATTAATTTAATATTTATTAGACAAAAATATTATCATCAATATATCTTTTTAAAAAGATAATAAGGTATATAAATACAAAAATTGTTTATAATTTTTTAAATTTTGAATAAGTAGCAAGTGATACGTTTAATTACCTTTTTTTTTCAATTACATATTTTAATTTTAATTTTATTATATTTGTCCGATATTACTTGATTACTAATGATTTTCTACATGTAGTTAGAGTATTAAGCATATATTACAATAATAGAATCTTCATGTTATAATATATAAGAAAATTTAATTATTTCCACTTATTATTATTAATCTACGTTGGAAAGAAAAGAAAATTGACATTAGAGTAAAATGCACGTGCTTAACAACTTTTGCGCATCTGGAATGGCTCATAGAACCAGATTTTCTGGGCGGCAATGACTGGGTTTTACACATTGGAAGCCCAAACTTTTTAGGATCAGCAAGTGCTGTTCAAAAAAAAAAAAAAACTCTTTGAATTGTAAACTCAAAAGTTATTTCGTATAAATATATATATATATATACTAAAATACTATAGAGTGCTACGTAACACACCTTTTCCAATTAAATCTCTAACAGTCAATTATTTTTTATTTATTAAAAAATAAAATAAAATATAATCAAATTCCCCTAAAGTTTAATTTATCTCGTTGGTGTTTAATTTATAAAAAAATTTGAAAAATTAATTTTTTATAGAAGATGTTTTTTTCAATTACCAACCGTTAATTTTGACCAATAGAGATTTAACTAAACCACTTTATAAGGTGTGTTTCATAACACTCTATATATATATATATATATATATATATATATTTTATGTTCTTGTAAAATGCTTAATATTTTATCAATTATATATTTATCATAATTATAATATGTTACCTTACACGTTAGATAATACTAGAGCAGTCAAAATGGATTAGATCCTTGAGATCTGCCGGTCCTATTACAAAATTTTGAAGGGATGGATTTGAAAATTCGTTCCCAATTGCAACGAAGGCTTTTTAATCCATCCCTTAATTGTTAAGGGCCAACGACGGTTTAGAGAGGGTTGGACTATGCTTGCCTTGGGACCAAAGATATTAGAAAAGTTATTTTCTTTTATAATTTATTTATTATAATTAAAAACATACATACTTTCTATTACTATTAGAATATTATTGTTTGTAGTGATATTTTTTTTCTTATTGAAACTCAAACATTTTGTTTAGTTTCTTTTTTTGTGACTTTAATGAGTTTTAAATCTTGAAATTGAGTTTTTCATTTTTATATTTGGTTTGTATTTAATAATTTTATACATTTTTCTCTAATTTTTTGTTCACTTTGTTTGCTATTTTTTCACATTTTTTTAAAGTAATGTCAAAACTGAAATGTTTTATTTTAAAGTAAAAATATATATAAGAACTGACCGTTTCGATCCTTTAAATTTTTTGTATCTTGGGGTTGGGACCAAATTAGGCCGAGTCAACCCCAATTAATAGCTCTAGATAATACTCTCCAGATCTAAAACTAAATTTACTTTCTATTTTGAAATGTTTAAAATTAAATATTTTATCATTAATTAATTAAATTTTTACTATAGTTTAACTTGAAAATCTCTGATCATGCACATTGCTGCTTGCGATAAGACAATAAGAAGCTTTTCCTCCAAGTAAGAGTTAAATTTTGCTGACAAAATTTCCACTTTGAATAGAAGCGAAATT
Source organism: Parsonsia alboflavescens (assembly GCA_028571225.1). NCBI lineage: Eukaryota > Viridiplantae > Streptophyta > Magnoliopsida > Gentianales > Apocynaceae > Parsonsia > Parsonsia alboflavescens. The sequence goes on along the minus strand of JAOXNR010000032.1, from coordinate 12,438,356 downwards.
AACCTTACCAAAGATGAAAATACAAGGTTTTTTGAGAATGAAGAAGAACAAAATTAGACAATAAAATCAAAATCTTTGACTAAAATTTGTTTCAAATGAAAATGATTCAATTAAGAATGGAAGAATAAATATAAAATCATTCAAACATATATAACTATTCCCTTTGCCCCTAATCATATGTCGTTTGTTTTCACTTTTCTTGTTCCTTTAATATAGGTCATTCTCTACGATCGTTATTAATTTATTTTAATACTGTTCATGCTCTTTCTTTTTACATAAAATATATTCTTATCTCTTTTATCCTCAATGTTCATCTCAAATGGGAGTATTTGGGAAAGGAAAGAAGAAAAAAACATTACCTTAATATCAACAAATAACTGCGGACAATTTATAATTAGACACCGACTGAGTATTTATTTCAATTTTTATGAGAGGGGTAGCCGAAAGTGGTGGTGGTGGAGGGTGGCCGTGGTGGCGTTGTTGTTGGCAAATGGGCTAAAAAAGAACAGAAGAAATGGGAGGAAGACGTCAGATTCAGAAATAGATATTGACTGATAGTTAGGGTTTGGGATTTGTCTGGTGATGATGGAGACCTTACAAATATGCCTTGTCTTGTCTTTTGCTCAGTCTTTCTTTCTTACTCTTTCCCAGCTCCTCTTTCATTTACTTTGCCCTTTCCTTCATTTTATACCAACTCTCTTTTTCCATCTACAATTCCTTTACCTAATTATTACATTAAGTTTCAAAGGAATTGGAATTATGAAATTCAAAATGAAATATATTTAATTCTTAACTGAAAGAATAATTTTTAAAAATGTGTTTATTCTTTGCATCTGAAAATAAATGTTCACATCTGCAAGTTAAGTCGTTGGGATTGAATTCTTTATTTTTAAATTAATTAAATTAAAAATGTTAATAAAAAATTGACATTGTTAAAAATGAAATCTTTTTTTTTCTTAAATTTTTCTCAAATTACAATATGACATTTAATTATAAACAAAGAGTAATATGCATGGGTGAAATATTCATGAAATAATTTTCTCAATGGAAAAAAAATTTGATAAGAAATTAGACACCTAATTCTTAAATTAAGAAGTAAAGAAAAAAGAAAATAAAAGGAGAAATTATTGAAAGGAAAAAAGAAAGAGGAAAAGACGGAAAAGGGCTTGGGGAAGGCCGACAAGAGACCCAGAGAAGCACGTGCGGTGGGACTCATGAGGAAAGGGAACTTTATGTCAAATCCAAAGGAGTCAGCACAGCAGCAGCAGACTCACTCACTGAACACAGAGATCATCAGTAAGAAACAGAAAAGGACAAAAAATAAAAAATAAATAAAAAAATAAAAAAGAAAAAAAGTGAGAGTCTAAACATAACGTAACAGGAAGTTAAGTTAATATTTGACTGACTATGAGTGAGTGAACTGATGGCAGAGGAGAGGGATTCTCGTACTCTATTTTCTTTTTAGAATAATCCATTTTTATTTTTATTTTATTTATTTTGGATAGGAGAAAATGTGAGTACATAAGAGAAGTAGTGGATGGAAAAAGTTGGTGAAAATGACATTTTTTTTTAATTGTGTACAGATTAGTTTGTACATATCTCGACTATACCAAGATTAGAATATACAAAAAGATAAAAAAAAACTCATGGCTTGAGTAAGGTAAAAAGTTATAGGATCAAGTTGATCATTAATGAAAAGTTATGAGATCTTAAAAAATTAAAAAAATATATATAGACCATTGTTAAAACAAATAATTTATGTGATTAAATTGACAGTTTAACCAATAAATTATATGAAAAAAAAATAAATCAAAGTTGCTAAACTCCCTAAGGTTTTTTTTTTTTCCTTTCAAATTTTCTAACTGCAAAATATTTTAAATAGGAATAGTAAAACTTAATATTTTTATTTTACATTACTAAATTAGTATCAAACAAAATAACATGAATAATATTGGTTTATATTATATATACATATTTAATTTTTTTATTCTACATTATTATTATAATTTTCTTTTTTTAAAAATATATATAGTTGTAAAGTGTAATGAAATAGAAAACATTCATATCAAAATTAAAGAGATGAAATCCAACACCCAAGGTATTGTTAAGTGGTTTAGAGATGTGACTTGCATAACGTAAGTCGTGAGTTCGACTCAATTTTATTATATATTATAGTTTTAGTAAGTTACAGCTCCTAGCAGTATAATATTTTTTTTATTTGTAGAAAAAATTATATTTTTTATTTGGAAAACACCAATCATCCAAAATATATTTATCCTATTTTTTCTCATAGTATTTTGTTGAATTTTTTAAAAATTTTGTTAAGACAGTCATTTTCATTTAAGTAACAATTCATGATAATTTTAAACGTGTTGCAGATATTCTATCTTATCTTCCACACCATAAAATAAAATAATATATATTAATCATAAAGATCAAGTACTTGGTTTAGTATATCCTTTTAGAATTTTATTAATAAAACTATTTGTAGCTTTCATAAATTAAATCTATAACCTTTCAATAATAGATAAGACAATATTTTTGTTATTAGTTTACGTTATATTCTTTTTAAGAATTACATATAAATACACATTAAACATGGTTAACCCATAAAAATAGATAATCTCATTTATCGGATTTTTTAATATTAATCATTTAAGATTATTTACATTTTATGACTTATTTTTATTCTACATTTAATTTTAAAAATAAAATTATGAAAATTTTGTATTTATTTCTTTCATTTTGGATGTGAGATTTTCGAAAGTGTTGTATCATATTTTCCGATATACACACATTAGTTATTATAGAATACGCAGATATTTAATAATAACATAGTTTTATTGTTTAAAATAATTCAGGTATTTATTTTATTTATTCTTATTTTGACCTCTTAATTTTTTTTTTAAAAAAAATTGAATACTCTTTTTTTCTTTTTCTTATTCATATTTCTAAGTTTTAATTACTCCAATTATATTATCTTCTAATATATATTGCAAAATAATTTACATTAGTTATAGTAGTAGTATACGCACAATTAACAAGGGAGTTTAAAATTTGAGTAATTTTTGCAAATAGCTTAATTTATTTTCATTATAATTATTTCTATAATTTATGTGATTTAAACTTCTAATCTCTTCAACATTAATGATTATAAATTATAAAATTGTTTTATATCGCATTAATTTAAATATATTCTATGATTTATTTTTAAGTAAGTCAAAGGGGTTGCAAAATCTTCTATTATACATTCAAATTAATACGTGATTCAAAAAGATTAAATATCTCTAACATTAATTATATTTTTTTTGAGTTTCATTTTAAACTATATCTAAAAAATTAACTAAAATATAAATTTATTAATGAAAATTGATAACTAATATAATAATTTATACATGATCAAATAATCTTTTAAAATTAAGATTTAGCCCTAATTTTAATAAAATGAAAGTTCTTACACTCACTCATAAAAACTCTCCTCTCTAAAACAAATCGTTTGTTTATTTGTAAATAGGATATAAATATATATATATATATATATATATACGGTTTTGCTAATGTGGGCTTCGGAGCGCACCTTAATGCGTGCTCCAACCGTTACTGTAACGGAATTTTTGCTACAGTACTCATGCAACCAACCAAGCGGAGTAAAAATTCCGTTACGGTAACGGTTGGAATGCTCATTAAGGCACGTTTCAGAGTGCACCTTAGTAAATCCGTATAAATATATATTTATATATATATATATATGAATTTATTCATATTTTCTTATTTAATATTTGTTATATATAAATATATGTAGGTACACTGTTCCTCGTTGGAGGCAGGTATTGAACTTAGATCTCTAACAACGGATACCAGCGAGTTTATCATTAGAGCAAGTCCCACTTGGGGATGTTAAATGTTTTAGATTTCATCTTATTTTATGCAAATTCATAATGTTAAATATTCCTTTTAAATCTTGACGATCCATTAACTAACTTATCATCGTACCTCTATTTTAAGGAAAATAAAATGCAATAATCAACCCTATTTAAAAAAAGTTGAAACAAAAGGAACCTCAAATCTTTTCTTGATGATGTGATGCAAACGGCAGGACCAACCACATTTCGGAGCAAGCCAGAGTGAAGACACGCAACGCAAAGCAGAGAAAAAACCCCTATATGTGCACTGTCAAATCCAAAGGGGGTAGTCGGTGATTTATAGGAAAGGAGGAGGAGAGGGGAGCGGAGGGCTCCAACCTAACCTGCCAAATTTTCAGTTTGGTTTTCTTTTTTGTTTTCTTTTTTTTTTTTTACTTTTATGGGAACAACAAAGAGAGAGGGGTCAAGATTCCACGCCAACATATACAACAGGAAGGGGGCAATAATTTGCAAGTTGTGAGAGAGTTATTAAAGAATAATTATTAATTTAGACTTCTATGTCAACTAAAATAATAAATCTATCAAATCAAATTAAATCCTATTTTTTAGTTGAGGAAATTTAAAATGTTTTAAAGTCATATATATATATATATATATGGAAAATTGCTAAGAAGCGAGTCTTGTTATGTGCGACCGTATGTATTTATATTAAACGATATCGTTTTGTATTGACTTTTTTTTTTTTTAAAGAAGCAAAGAGCAGAGCGTTGAGGCACGACGAGACCGAGTAGAGCACACCATCGAGTAGAGCTAATAGTAGCTGCAAGACTAGAATCGAGAGATCGCACCTCTTCAAAGCTGATTTGAGGTGTCGTTCTGAAATCCTTCTAAAATTTCATCACCAATGATGATGATATTGGCTACCAAGGTGCTACTTTCTGATGGTGGTAATGGCATGACAACAGGCAGTGGTGTGATGGTGATGCCGTCAAGGGTGGTGGCCATGGTAGTAGGTGGCAGGGGTGTAGGAGGTGCTTGTGCTCAAGATGATCTGGTTGCCATTAGTCTCGACGTGCCAATCGCGCTATTTTGCAACCTTCTTCTTCTTCTTTTTTTTTTTTTTTGTGTTTTGTTTTTTTTTCTTTCAAAACCAGTGAAACAACTACGAGGTTTCAAAAAAAAAAAAGAGCACGACGTTGTTTTATTGTTGCCACACACAACACAGGTGCACTTCTTATCATTCCTATATATATATATATATATGATAATGCTATAGAGTGTTATGTAGTACACCTTATAGAGTGCTCTAGTTAAATCTCTAACGATCAAAGTTAACGGTTAGTTATTAACAAAAAATAAATTATTCTATAAAAAATTATTTTTTATAAACCAAACCTTAAAAGGATAAACTAAATCCTAAAGATATTTGATTAAATTTTAATTTATTTTTTTAAAAAATAAGACAGTTGACCGTTAATTTTGATTGGTAAAGATTTAATTGGAACACCTTATAAGATGTGTTTCGTAACACTTTATAGCATTTTCGTGTATATAAATATATAAAAATATATATATATTTATATCCCTCCCTTTCAGCCTGGAATTGAATATTCCATGCATTTTAGTTAATCATATAAAAAAAATTTGACTTAATTCATTTATAACATTGTAAACTTTCAATTAACTTAATAAAAATAAGACATTAAATAACTCAAAATGAAAAATAAGATATTTAATTAATCTTGATGGAGGAAATATTAAATTTTGAAAGTTCATTAATGCACAACTTATTGTATATTATTAGCTATGTTTCTTCTGAATATGTTTGTAGAAAAGAAAACTCTATTGCTAGATTTTGAGCCTAAATACAATATATTCTAATTACTTTTCTAATAATAATAATAACAAAAAAAGGCAGATGAATTAAATGCCTGTAGAAAATTACATTAATTTTTACTGGTAAAATTTGACTTTTGGTGCAAGAAAAGCTAAGGAACAAATACTTTATCTGTATTGATTTGATCATCTCAAACCACTTGGAAGCATTAAGCTACTAAATTTTTCTTCCCTTATTAACATCTTTCTCCATGTACACTTGCATATATTCTGGAAATTATGTGGAAATGGAATGGTTCTCTTCTATTATATACATGTTTTCTCTCCTCCCATTTTGGCAAAGGATATGAGAAATAAACTATGGTTTTCTTCTTAACCAAAAATAAAGAGTATCCATGTCACTCTGATACATACGCACAATAACCTTTGGCAATTTATCCCATTTTTATATCACAGAAATTTCTGAAATTTTCTTTTCTTTGTCTTGGAGGACATGGGATTCTACAATTTTTTTTTAATTGCCAAAGGTTATAATATAGACAATGCTCAAGGGTTAACTGTGTGAACTGCCAGAACACATCATTTCCCCTCTGCTAGATATTTGTTTTCACATGAAGATTATTATGACAACCATAGTAAAGTGAATATGCATGCAAACTCCACGTGAATTCACTTATAAACTTTCCATTTCTATATGATGAATTCTATATATATATATATATATATATATATATAGAGAGAGAGAGAGAGAGAGAGAGGGAATGGTGTTATCAAAATGGAAGTGGCACCCCGGTGGTATATGTACCAATGATGAGGAGTTCACAACTTCTCATATTGGAATTTAGGTTGAAATAATGAATATCAAGGTTAACACAAAGTAGACTAAAAGCAAAGATATCCATAGCTTTACTTGCACACTAATTCATATATATCATCACACACACATTCATAACATGATCATGACGTCAATATAGAGTTCTAATCAAATACGTTCTGTATGAAATTGAATATCTCATTTTAACTTATATGAATTTTAAAAAAATGAATTGACTTAACTCATTTTACACTTAACAATATCAATTTATTAAGAAAATTTTAATTAATTTAAAAAATGAAACATTTATTTCTAAACAGCTCAAAATGAAAATGTCAACATTTAATTTCAGACAAAGGGTTACTACCTAGTAAAATCCATGAAACCCTGTCTGTACCAGCAGGGTTTGTTTGGACATTATATAGGGTTTTTAAAAATATTTCTCATTTTCTGAAAACACATTAACAAATTCTGCAGCAAATTAATTCCTCCAGCAGATTCAAAGAAAAGGGAGGAAATTAAAGAAAATATGCACAACAATATCCTCCATAATGGGTAAACATTTCACAGTATTATAACTTCCTGCATTTCTTGCAGTCACCACCATATATATAAGACGAAATCAAAGCAATATTCATGCATTAGAAACTTCTTTTGTGGTCCCTTTTTTCCACATTATATAATTTAATTAATTTTCTTCTTCTTCTAGGGTTCACTTGAAGCAATACTCCTTTAATGTATAATGCACATATTCATCCCAATGAAAAATGTCAGGAAAAAGATTTTTTTAGAGAAATTAAAGATGCATATCTAAATGATAGGTACAGTAAGCCCACTGCCAATAATTGGTTAAAAAATTTCCAAGCATCAAAAGAAAAATGATTTAGCATGGGCCATTAAACTTCTTTTTTCTTCCATTTATGGGGTCCCTTTATATTTATAAATTAAAACCTGCAAAATCCTTATACCCTACTAAATATATAAATTATAAATAGATCTACAAAAATTTTCTCTCTCAGTGGGAGTGGATTTTTTATTTGGCATCTAGTGCATTATAATATTATTATAGCCTTCTCTCTAAGGCATTTATTTCAATATCCAAGTCAAGAAGCCACCACCGATAAAGCCTGCTGTCAAAAAAATCAATATAGAATATAACACACAATGAAAGATTTCCTCTTCAAGCTATTCTCCAAGCTTCAATTATACAAACAAAAACAAGAAAACTCGAAGCAGATCAATATAATGCTCAAGTTTTTGGACATCATATGGAGCGGAAGATTTTGTCTTTATTTCTAAAAATGGATCAGAGTCGAATAATAGGGCAGACTTAATAAATAAAAAAAATAATAAAAAAAAGGTAAACTAGAAATCACTGTTAGCTAGAGTTTCATGTGAATGTAGTACTTGACTAATTCAATGTTATCCCCCATTTGGGGAACACGTTCAAGATTGATATGACAGAAATGGTGAAATAGGGGATGGATTTCCATATATTTAATTCATGTGGTCATTAACGCTACAACTCCTAGAGCCTTCTCCCTGATCTCCATTCTTCACTCTTTGTGAAACTTGAATATATATCCACAGAACATAAAGTCAGACCCAAAAAGAAAATTTTTTTTTCAAAGTTTCAAGAAGAACCCACCAAAGATATCCAATCATCAAGCTAGAATTTAGTAGCATCTGAAAATTTTCCGATGTAAAGAACAGATTTTTCTTTTACAAAGATGGGCTTTCCTTGGAGGGGTTTTTTGGGTTGTTTTCTATATAATAAATGGTAACACTTCAACATTGAAAACCATGCTATTTCAGTAAGTGTTTGCGTCTGGTCTACCTAGAAAATAGAGGAAAAGGAAACTATAAATATGGCAAAAGAGGAAAAAAATCAAATAAAAAAGGGACTTCTATTTGAGCTATATACTATACCAAAGACAGACCAGTCTTAGAGACAAAGCTGACATGTGATCCCTTGCAAAGTCATCCCCATGCTTTACATCTGAAATGATTTGGCAATTCCCATAAAAAAGAACACAAAACAAAGTAAAAAAAACAAAAACAAAAATGAAAATGAAAATAAAAATCCATCATCAGTACTACTATTTGCAATAAATATATATCATAACATTTTGGATCATCCTCCTCCTCCTCATCAAAGTTCTTGCAGTAGGCTACAAATGCATAAACTACCAGTTCTTCTATTACTAACTCAGATATACTAGATAGAGAATTTAAGATAGTACTTAAAAGAAAAAAAATAAGGCAGTACTAAGAAACTTTCATAATAATAAAAATTATATATAGAAGTACCAAATAAATGATTTTGACGGCTGATCTATAGGTTTTTTTTATCCGCTTGAATCTGGAGGCAGCATTGGCTGCTGCTGCTGCTGTTGCTGAGGACGTTTCCGTTTCTTCTTCTCGTAGCTAATCCCTCTTGCCTTGGCTTGAGAATCACGAACTTCACGTAGATAAAGCCTAACAGCTCGGGCCCCGAACGGGTTTGTTTCGGGCTTGCCTCCATTTTCTTCGTAAGCAGCTCTGAGGCGACCAATGAGCGCATCGAGGCTACCCCAAGCTTGTCTTAATGGGCAAGGACACGGGGCGGGTGGGTTTGGGTGACCGAAAAACGGGCAGAGCTGAGTGTGGACTTTGGTTTTACCGAATTGGTCGAGGTAACGGAGGAATTCAAGAACGTGGGCTCCGCTGCAGCGGGAGAGGGAAAGCGGTGGCCGGTGATTTTTCAGGTACTGTCCGAAAGTGTTCCAATCTCTGCGCTTTTGGTTCTCGTACCGGCTTAGGGTTGAAGGTGAAGCTGTTGTTGTGGCGGATGAAGAAGAACCCGAAGGAGAAGTCATCATCATAGGGTTTCCAGCACTGCTGGTTATGGACATACTGGTAATGCTGGTGCTGTCTGTTGTGTTTCCAGAATCAACTTCTTGGGTGGAATCCATTAGAGTTGGCAGGAGTTTTCAAGATTTTTTTTTATTTCAAACAGCAAAGATTTTGATGGGTTTTTTTTCATGTTAGCTAGCTAGCCAGCCATGATGGATGGATGAGATTGGGGTAGGAGTTTATAAGGCGAGGCAGGGTTGGAAGGGGTGGGGGGGAAGGAAGGAATGAATGAATGAATCCCTTTTTTCTTTGATTTTGGGTGTTCGGGGTAGTTTGTTTTTTTGATCAATCCTAGAAAACTTGAAAGGTTTTTGATGATGTTTGGGCTGCTTTTATGGCTTTGTTTCTTGAAAACGTTTGAAGAGATTGGCTGATATTTTTCCTAGAAAAGGGGGAGCTACTGTAGTTTCTTCTGTGTCTATGTGTATGTAGTATATCTGGGGAGAGAGAAAGAGAGAGATCTCAGAGGAGGAGAGAGAAAGTGAGAGAGAGGGCGGAGGGATTAATGGTAAATTGGTAAGGTTGAAGGGAGCTGGTTAGGGCTTTTGTGGAAATGTAAAGAGGTTGACAGTAAGGTGGAAATGATAGATTGAGACAGGAAAAAGCTATGGAGTTAAAAAATATGAGGGAATAATATGATTTTGTTTCTTCACCAATCAACCTTTTGCATTGATTGACAACACCTTTCCTAATGACCAAAATATCCCCATTTTTCTACATTTCCACTGTTAGGATTTGCTTTTTCTTCAGGAATGATGCAATTTGTATTACTAGCCCCCTCACCAGCAGGCAGCTGCAGTATGGTAAAAAAAACAAAAGTCTCTTTAATTATTACAACTAGGCTATTTTCTCTTTTTTGTTTTTTTTTCCTCTATTGAATCTCACATGCTTCCTCTTTAAATTAAAAAATATAAATCAAGAGATTTATTTTAATAGAATTTAAAAAGATATGTGTATTTGGAATTGATTTTTATATTTGATAAGAATTGAACATGCACAAATATATATATATATATATATATATATATATATATATTTACATAGATATGTTATAGTGTGTTCTTGTTCACGTACTTCTCGCATGCTTTTGAAGGAAAAATAATGATAATTTTCTACGAAATCGTTTTTTATTCAATCGGTTAAGAGAAAATTACGATATTATGAGGTTTACAGATTGAAAAAAAAAAAGATTTCACAGAAGATTACCATTACTTTTCCTTCTGAATCACACGAACAATAACACATTACAACATTTCTGTATATATATATAGAGAGAGAAGCAATACTAGTAACTCATGAATCCCCTTTCAAGTTTTATATTGGACTATGCTCCGGGCTTAATTTAATCTATATCTAAGCTCATTCTCTTGTTGTTTAAAACATATAATTTTCGAAAAGATTTTTTTTCTTATTTTTATTAAATTAATCGTATGGGATGAAGTTTTTGATTGATAGAAATACTGCATAGTGCTTAACAAAAATCAAATTATAAGTTTTTATTTTTAATTACTTAGAATTGATCATGTGTTCAATTACATGAATTATACTCGAGAATCCTTCATAATTTAAGTTCTGTTATTCATTATTTTCGACCCATTAAAGTACAATGAATTTTCTTTTTCAAGAATTTGATGATGTATCCACCGGATGTGAACAGTCAAGTGGCTTGATTTTGAAGCAGGAGAATGAGAAGAAAGAACACACCACGCACAGCTGAATGCTTAAAGGCAACAGGGAGGGGTTGGAAGATGAATTGATGAGTTCCCAACTTGCAATATTTTCTTTTTATCTTCCACTAAGACTATTCTCTTTCTCACTAATTGTTCGATTGGGTTCACAAATAATGCAAGTTTGACAATGATTTGTTCATCAATAATACTGTTAGGATTTCCAATGCAAGGACAAGCAAAAGTTAACTAATAAAGTCCCTTTTCATCTATTTATTTTATTTTAATTTATTTATTTTTACTTTGTTTTAAATTAGTATGTAAAGAGTTACTATTACTTACCATGGGGTGGTTGAAGAGATCAATTTGAAAGAGTGACAATTTACGAATCAAGTCTGAAATGAAGAAAGGTGAAATACCCAAAATAATTATGTTTCTTTTGTTGTTTTCACAGGTGAGTGGATGAAGACTCAAAGTGAAGTGAAGTTCAAGATCTCAAAGTAAATGTTTAAAGATGGTAGGATAAGAAACCCTCACCCCCTTCCCTCTCCCCCAACAACCCGGAAAAAAATAAAAATAAAAATTGAGGGTTTATAAGAAGTCCAAAATTTCCAGAGTTACGAAGGAAGAAAAGAAAGAAATCAAAAACCTACTAGAAATTATTGAATGATCAACGATGTACACCATAAACCAAGGTTATTACTTTGATCATATTTTCTACCATGATAACTTAGCAATTAATTACAAATCAAATACTAAGTTTAGTTTGTGTACCGAGAGCTTTAATTTAATATATTATACTAGCTAAAGGCTTAATAACGAGAAAGAAATCTCATATCAAAGACAGTTCGATCGAGCAGACAATACTAACACGGTTCATTACACATTTTACATTAAAAGGGTCATGAACTAACCACACCACGATATGGCTATACATCACTATATGGTTATATAAAGAAGTTATACACCTACTGTTGGATATGGAACTTTTACTATTACTTTTACACCCGCATTCTCTTTATCAAATTAATTTAAGTTTCGAAAAAGTTTTGAATACATCTCATCACTCTAACTCTTCACTATGCAAGTACAAGAGCAAACCATATGATTCGAAACTTGATTCACCAACAAATGAATGCACACTGAAGTCATCCAAACTAAACATTCACATATGGATTTGAGTAAACTATATGATTCGAAACCGGATTCACTAACGAATGAATAGGCACTGAAGTCATCCAAACTGAACATTCACATGTGGATTTAATCAATCCACATTGAATTATGAATCTGAACCAAACAAAGGTTTGCCCATAACATCAATCAACATATATGAAGGGGAATTTAATTAACAGAGAAATTAAAAGGGGAGGAAAAAAACAGTAAGTCTCGAGTAGTCAATCTCTACCAGCTCTTCTTAGCATAAGTTTGAGAGTTGAAAGTACTAAAAAAGGTTTGATGGTACGGTTTTGTTGTTGGCTCGAGAAAAAGTTTATCTTTGCAGCCTTGTTTCATGGATGGTCTGATCATATCAGCAGTTTAATTGGGGGGGGGGGGGGGGGCATTGGTATTTCG
>JAOXNR010000032.1:12408620-12425606 GCA_028571225.1 Parsonsia alboflavescens | reverse complement strand
TAGAAGTTAGAAATAAATAGTAGCATGCAAGGCATTGGTAGCATCCCATTCTTTACCCATTTGTTGTCTCTTATACAACACATAGAAAGAAGATAAAAGAATTCACTTTTATGTAGTTTATATAAATTGTCATCACATTTACTCTTGCAATTTCAAAATAAATCTCATTTTAAAGACTTAAAAATTTGTATAAGAATATAAGTTTCTTTTTCTACCAATTTAGTAAGGATTCTTATCTCAATTTCATAGGTGATTTAACATTTTTTTTAATAGAATTTTAACTAAAATAAATGTACTTTATTCATTACAAAATATAAATAGATAACCATTTTTTCACATACATAATACCAAAATTTATCTTTCCTTATTTCTCTCATATGACTATAATTCTTTTTGACAAATCTTGTTTAATTACTGATAAGTAGCATTTAAGATCAAAAAGGTCATGTTGAGTTCGAATCACCATAGAATCAACGAGAAATCTCATCGATGATCCTCATAAATAAATAGTAAAAATTGAGAAATTAATAATACAATTATGCATGATAACTTTAAAATAACTTATTACGATAGACAAAAATATTGATGAGCGACAAGTATTTTTGGATTAAAAAGAAAAAAGAAACATCAATTTTCAAATCCTCAAGTTCACGGACAACCATTTTAAATATCAAAGGATTTATATGATGAAACGAAAATAGTTAAATGTTTTATTCAATGAACCAAAAAATTATGTAAGGTCGTTGTCTTTTCTTTTCCAAATTTTTTCCCCTCACGTCTTATCATTAAATGAATTAATACCTATGCCACGTGATAATACTCCCTATGCCACGTGATTATATCCCAATCAACTTTGCAATTCTGCTTTGGTATCTTGGATTTTTCCTTCCAAATTCTCAAGTCTTTCAAGCGGATACATCCAAATTTGAAAGGGACAACCAAACAAATCCCAGCTAAAACTATATATAATTCTATAAAATACTAATTATGAAAAATAATTAAAAATATAAGAGCCCAAAGAAAAAAAAAGAAAAGAAAAGCCAAGGGAGACAGTGGCCCTCTGTACCTTCATTCATTTCTTTAGCTTTTAAAGAGAAAAGCTTACCACTGACAAACAAGAAGCTGAACTAAGCTACAGACATTGAGGTCCTTTTATTCATTTTGTTTTGTCTTTTTTAGCATTTTCCCCCCCTCGGTTTGGAGAATGGCTTAATTAATTCTCTATGAGGGTTGTAAATTAATCTACTTTGCTAATGAAGCTTGACAAGTTTGTAATGATTAATGTAATGTACAGATCAGAAAACAATAGACAACTAATGTTTAAGCAAAGTTCATAAGATTCTTATTTACGTTGTAAAAAGATTCTTGATCAATTTTTTTTTTTCAATGAAAATTACATTTTACGTATATTATAATTTAAGTTAACTTGACCTGTGTTGAGCAAGATTTATTAAATTTGATAAGTTATAGTGAAATCTAGTTAGTCATAATTATAGCCCTCATGGATTGTAGAATTCTCTTTTAACAAGGGGGCAATCCAACATATGCAATAATGCTTGCATTCTTGATATTGTAAATTAGATTCCAATTTCCATATCTATATCCAAGCAACAATCTTGTCAAACTTTTAGGTCATATTCCCCTTTTTAATTTTTCCTAACCCTCCCTAGGGGTTGAATTTCATCCCAAAGAGTCCCTTTACTCCCTCCTTAGACTACTTAAAGAATGTAAATCGAGAGATTTGCTTCGATGGAATAAGAATTCCTACACCCTCCATCAGTAAACCATGTAAAGGATGTAAATTGACATATTTACCTCAATGAAATGAGAACATGACCTAATATTTGATCTGCACTTTCAACGAGCTGACTCTGTGTTACTGGTAAGATTCAAACTTACACATTACACTTCACATTCAAACTTACTCCTTTAGAATAATCCCAACCCTCCCTATTTCTTACTTTCCAAAATTATCATTCAAATTTAAAAACCTTTCGATCATAAATGATACTTTCCTTTATACCAAGTTATCCGGGGCATATTTGGCTTTCATTATCGTAAACTGAACAGGATAATATGTCTCTTTCCTTTTTTTTTTGTGTGTGTGTCGGGGGTGGGGATATTGGGTTGTAAAATTTGAATATATTTGTAGTGTAGACATGGTTGAGAAGGTGCTGGTTTTCTCTTTTAATTGATGACAAGAGGGTAGCAAACATGGGCACCTGACCAAAGGAAACATGGGATGGGGGAAGCAAAGGCACCGAATATTTCATCTACAGTATGCAAAAAATAAAAAAAATATGGTTGTGTAATCATAATCAAAGGTCATAACCTTCAAACACGCCTGTACGAAGCAAGGAAAAGAGAGACAAAATAATACTGAGGACCTGCATAAAGGAAGAAATTTTCTGCTCAAAATTTGTCCAATTCCCCATCATCCCAAAAGGAGGTCAAAAGATTTCAATAAGCCAACAAAATATGGGGAGAATCTGACCCAACTCCAATATTTGCCAGCCACGTTTGCTACACAAAATCCTCCCGTCAGTTTAACTCATGGGCCAAACCATGTTCAGAAGCCACACATCAACTGATCCAAAAATATATGCCAATTTCAGTTCTTGAACCTATAACTTAATAATTTCACCCTATAATGGATAACGAAATTCACAATTACCGTAGACTCTTGCGTGTAATTACACACGGGAATCCAATATAGCATTCCTTATAATTTCATTGCAGTAGAGAATCCCCAAAAAAAGGCAAGAAAAGAAGAGTATAATACATCTTAGATACAAAATACGTACGATGGGTTTCGTTTAATCACTGCCTCTGTACAAGGATGTTTTAGTGTCTCTAAATACCACCACCACACATGTAATGTATGTATATCAAGAATAAAGAGGGAGTTTTTTATGAGCGAACTTTGCTTTGCTTTGCTTAAGTCACTCTAGAAGAAAAATATATAATCCCACAATTATAATATTACCACAAGCTCAATTGATATTTTTATCTCAGGTAGCACAGCCCTCCCCGAGCAAGAAATGACCGTATCACTCGCCCCCTCATGCTTTGGGTCTGCAAAATTACAACAAGAATTTTAGAATAATTCTAAATGAAACCCTTTTTCTATTTCTTGGATATTTTGAGGATAAATGTGATGATCAGTGGATGCATGTTCTGTAAACTCAGATTTTGTCTCAAGATGTTGCAGTTATGCTGTGATTCTATACCATTCACATACAGGAAGCAGTCGAAAGCTTTAATATTTCTTCATTATATGCCCATACAACAATTTGCAGTTGAAGTATGTAGCTAAGAACACAACATCACAAGCCTCCATGTAAGATGCAGGCATGCTAGAGGATAGAATTATTTAGTTATTCTATAGTGGCCAAGTACACTATCAAACAGTTGTGAAGAGAGACGAAAACTCACCATTTCTATAATGTTTTGTCTCTCTTTTACAATCAAACAGCATAAAGCCGGACCACTTGATCTATCTTTGCACGGCAGACTGGGCAACCGTATTTTTTTGCCTTGATTTCATTAAGGCAAGACATGCATCCAGCCATATGACCACAGGGAATACATGCTCCCTCTACTCGAGCATCCAAGCATATAGCACAAGAAGAAGCGTCTGTATCTTTTTTCTTATCTGCTATAGCATCTGACATCTTCGAAGCGGGTTGAAATGGACCAAGAGGTGTAGTATCAATTTGTGGATAGTGAATTGGGCCATCATTATCTATATCTGACTCTGAATCAGGAGCTGATGGGATGGAGGCTGCGTCCATGTTCTCAATTTCTGTTTGAACAACAGAAGAACCATTCTGTGTCTCAATGTGGCAATCAGCAGCAGCACTGGGGCTTGCTTCCTGGATAGTGCATCCTTTATAATTTCCTTGCTTTTGAGAAGATGCCCCAGGAAAATGGTTGCTTGGATCCATGTTGACATCCACGGAGTTTATGATACTGGTGGATGCGCCGTCATCAGATCCAGGTACTGGTTGAGTATCAAGATGAAGATGTCCTGGTACAGCAGCAGTCTGAAGGGAGGCATTGATTGCCAAAGCTAATTCTACATCTTCTTGAGGTGGTGGAGCAGTTGGTGGAACAACAGGGGCTTGTGGATTGAAAGGAAATGTTGGATGCACAACCTGAAATTATCCAAAAGCAATTCAGAAATATAAAAAAAATGAGCAAAAGCTACATCTTATTTCAGATGTTAAATTTCCATGACTCTCTTCATTTAATGGTCAACTACCACTCATTTTTTCCGACATCAAGTCAGTCATCCACAAGGAGGAACACGATGAAGGACAGAAAGACTGAAAAGAAAGTCTAGGGATGAAGATACACAATAACATACTGACCTGAGGGATTCCTTTGCATGCATTACAAAACCACTGCAATTGTTGTTTGTTGCTCTCACTAACAGCTGCGAGTTTGATACGTGCCTCTGCATTGGCGAAAGGTTTATATGTTCAATGTTATTACCCCCCCGGGCCCTAGTAAAATACACTTGTGGAATTTCAAACAACATTAATAATAAACTTTTCATTTAATAAAAAAAAAAAAGAAAGAGGTTCAGAATTGATGTTTACATCTGATTTTCCTGGCAATGTACATGGCTAAGCCTAATAATATCATATCAAGGACAAGCATGTAAACATTCAGTGGCACACTCCTAGAGGCTCAAAATTCAGGAAAAGTTTCATTAAACATAAAGAGATGACTAATTGGTGTATTAGCTTGACAAATAGATGGACATATTGTGGCGGTTCAAGGGGACCTAGCCTAAAAACCTGGGTCATTGTTCCTACTGATTATGGTAAAGCTGAAGGAGTAATAGTTTCCAGAAATTCTCTATACTGATAAACATCTAGCTGCTTCTGGACCAAAAATTGGATATACTTACTCCTAGTCACTTGGGAAGACACAATACCTCGCCTCCTCCTCCAGCGTCTTGGGACTAAGCAGAAGATAGAAATCAATCATCTACATTTTGTATTTAGCAATTTCATCTAGTTCAAGTATATTGAAAATTACTTGTTGAAATCTCAGATATGATGACTGCAGGATCATGTTGGTTAAAGTTTGGTTCGTCCATATTGGCCTTCCACAGTGCAATAAGCGTACGAGGTTGAGCATCCTGATCATAAAGCAAATCATCAATTAAACAAAGGAAGGAAGCATGTGCTTATTTAGCAACTGAAAGCAATTTAAACCGAAATAAAGGCTCCAAGCAACATAAAGGGCAAGCCCTACTGACTGCCTGTGTAAATCATAGCATATTTGCAGAATAAACATGCAGAATATTGGCAGAGATAAAGCGCATAACAGGGGAAATAAAAGATTGAGGTTTCCCCCTAAGCCCTTCCCAGCAATATGGAAAAAAATAATGCCACAACTTAAGCCAGTAAAAAAGTGGATTGCCTTTTTATTCTCCAATACTTCCATGGCTAATCTAAAGAACCACCACAGCGAAAGAATCAGGCTGCAATTTTAAAAAATTTTGGGCAATAGAATGATATGGAACCGATAAGAGAAAAAAATGGAGATCTTGGAGATTTGAGCTTTTGTTTTGTGTGTTTAAAGTGTAATATTTAGTGTAGAATTATATTTAAAGAAATGAAAAAATTCAGGTATGGAATGAAAAGGAAAGTATCAATCCAGAATAAAGGGATTAACAACTGAATTATTATTCCAAACTTATTATACCAAGGAGCCAAAGCCAAAACCAGAAAAGTCAGAGACAAACACATAATGAAATTACAGAAATCCTACACAAAAAGAACATCAACAACTTTCACTTGAGAGATGCCGTTAGATATGATGGTACCTGCATACTCGTGTATATGGCAAGCTCCAACTTGAAAGGCTTCCTGAGACTCCTTGAACCACAGGGCAGAACAACGACCCATCTATAAAGTTATTAAAAACAGAAGGTTACTTTTTTGAAGTTATACTTTGTAAAAATTCAGAGAGCAAAAACAAACTTAAAATTTACAATAGGAACTCTTGAACTATAGGATGTAAGCACTTAGAGGGATAGAATAATATGAACAGTATACATGGTAGGTAAAGAAATATATTCATTGAATTGAAATTTTTTAAAATTTCGATGGATTTCTTGAGTAAGAAACTAAAAGATAATCTCCTTTGAAATAACGAACTCAATGAAGAATCTAATGGCATAATCTCTTTCGAATAACAAACACAATGAATCCGAAGAGAACTTAATGGTAAATATCCTCATTTCAAGAAATCACTCCAAGATATTTATAGCATTCAAATCAGACAACCGACCATCATCTCCCTATACAGAATGGTTAACTGCCCCCACCATTGCTATCACAGATCATTGAGTTCCAAGTCAATGCAAACATAGCCTCCTAAGCTCCTATCACCATCCTCTTCCCTAGATTTTAACTGCAGTTGCAAAGCACTAACGAACACCAAATCTATGACTACTGAAATGGTCAAACCGTGTTGTTCTAGCATCTGCACCTCCAGAATGGTTATTAAGCTTCATAAACCACCAGCTTTAATACAAAATCACCAGCTGTAATGCCAATCTCCAATTACATTAGGGTTATCCTACCAAAAGCATCTCAGAATATATGCACAATTCAACAAGGCCCCTAACCTGAAAATCCACAATAACCTGACTTTGATGCATCCAGAAACATCCACAAAGCTCACTAATCTGGTTAACACTTTCAAATATACAAGAATGGTTCAAGTAGGATTAAATGTTCTATCCAAGATGGTATCTTAACAAAGTACAAAAGTAGTTAAAACATGACCTTGGCAGAACTAGATAGATCAAATCCAACCCCCCCCCCCCCCCCAATTTTTTTTTGGTAATTTAAACCTTATCTGTATCTTTTACACTTCTATTGAGATCATTAGGAAAAAAATGTTTAAATTGCAATAAAGCAAGATTTAATCCTCCTCACTATAGAAACTGATTACTTTTTCAACCGCCTTAGTGCAAGCACAGCAAACAACATATGAAATCAGGTAGATTTCAAGGGAATAGTAACATGAAAAAAAATCAACATGCATCTTTCAGACATTAAGATGGCATAATTATGACTTAATTTTATTTAAATC
The DNA here is from genome assembly GCA_028571225.1 of Parsonsia alboflavescens. Classification (NCBI taxonomy): domain Eukaryota; kingdom Viridiplantae; phylum Streptophyta; class Magnoliopsida; order Gentianales; family Apocynaceae; genus Parsonsia; species Parsonsia alboflavescens. The sequence continues at coordinate 12,418,487 of JAOXNR010000032.1, read as the reverse complement.
ATTGAATTGGGATTCCATATGTTTGAAGTTATGCTTTTAACTATAGTAAGATAATAGAAGTAAAATGAAAGCCAAACTCACACTTTTCTTGAAAGCAGTTGTGGTGCAAGTAGTTCCAGAAAGCCTGGCCCATAAAGTTCGCGTAGCCAACCAGAGAACAAGCAGAGATGGGACTGAGCAGCATTTCAGAAACAAAACACACACAAAAAAAAAGCATAAGTAGAAGTAGATAAAGATATTAGATAACATTTTTACTTTCATTAGGCAGAAAATGACACAGAACTAAACCAATGGCAGAAAGCATTTAGAGGAGCAAGAGTACCTCTATTGCCCGGACAACATTGCTGTATTCTTTAATTCTGGCCACATCAAGAGGAGTTTGACAGTCATCATTCATCATTAGTGCATTTGCTGGAATGTAAGAAAAAGATATCTGTCAAAAAAAGAAAAAGAAAAAGAAAGGGGGGGATGTTGATGAAACTTTGGTATCCTATGTGCTATTGCAGTAAAGTAATCAATATAAGAAAAAATCAACAGACCTCCATGTGATAGAAGTAACTTAACAGTTTGTTCAAGGCCTCTTTTTGCAGCATGATGCAATGGAGTTCCAGCATGACGTCCTGGACAAGTAATTTTGATGAGTAAAAAGGCTTTCTTATACAACTACAGCAAGATTAGGAATTTCATATTTGAAATCAGATTAATTACAAAACTTTAATTAAAAGGACAAAAAGCAAGCTATGTGCTAGACGTACACAGCCCACAAGAACTCAAGGTTCAACTCATAAGTGTAAACTAAATTTAGCTGAAGAGACTAAGAAAAGCTGAATCTCAAGGGAAACAAACAACTAGCTTGAACTGAGTTGCATTACCTGGACGATAAGAGTTGACATTGGCACCCAATTCAATCAAAGTCTTCGCAACATTATATAACTCAGGGTTCATGCAAGCTGAGATCAATGGAGTCTTCATTTCCTTATCGGTCCACTGCAACCAAAACCATGCATTAAAGTCTCAAATTCCAGTTTAAAGAAGGTAAATTCATCATCCTTCAACCAATGTTTTTTATTTCAGAACAATATTAATTTCACATGCAAAACATAACCATATAGGCAAAGCTCTTCTTTTTCTCAATTTAACAGATTTTGTTGAAGAAAAACAAGGCATCTTCTTTCACAATGAGATATCAGAGCAATAAAAATGCAATCTTTTTAACAAAACCAAAACCAACACAAGAATCAATTCCGAAAAATAAAAATCAACTCAACCCAGATTACCAATCTTCACCTTCAACACGGATACATACAGTACGAGGGGAGAAAAGTTTACAATCCTGAAGAATTACCTCAAGGCCAGCCCCATCTCTATGAAGAGCTTTGATACCCTCAATGTTACCATAATTCACTTGCTGATACAGCAGCTCATCCGTCGATTGCTGTTGACCCATCTGATTATGTATCCCTTCTTTTGTTTTCAAATTCTTGCAACAAAATTCACAAAACCAAACTGAAAGAATCCCTTCAAGTCCCCAATCTGGGAAAAATTTTGAGAGAAGGGAGAGGATAAAAAGAACAAGAAAAAAAAAAAAATCAGTCACAATCCGCGTGGGGGCCTTAGAAGGTTAAAGTGAGAAAAAGGGTGACCGACTTTAAAGTTTTCTGGGGAAGGGTTAAGGGAGGCAAATCACAAATGTGGGAATCACGGAGTAGAAATAGCAAAACAAGGAGATTCCTTAAGAAAGAAGAAATAGAATGAGAATGGTTGATTTGGGAAATTAGTAAACCTAGTGAAATGAAAAATTTGCTGAGAAGCTTCGTCCATCATCCATTCCTCCCGTGGACAAGTTTTTGAACACGAAACCATAAATAAATCATAATTGCATGGCCTGATGAAACTGAAAGGGATTTGGACGCGATTGATGATGGATTTTTGGCTCAAAAAATCAAAATTAGGTTGATTTTATAATATTTTATTTCATTTTTAAATTAATTTTCAATTTTGAAATGAGTAAAATATTAGGTTTAGAAAATGAACATTGATGTGGTCAAAATCTAATGCAAGCTATTGATTTCAAACTATTCAAATTATTCATGCATTGTATGAATATTTACAGAAGAATTAATTTAATAATATTTTTATGAGATATATTTTATTCATTAATATGTTCACTAATAAAGTAAATGAATCTTGAACTTATATGAAACTAAATTAAATTTTATGATGGTTATTACTTTTTTTAAAAAAGGAATGGTCAATTCATTGAATAAGAAATATGATTGTTATTATATATAAAAAATCCCCTCTTTATCACTTTTTTTTTTTTTTTTGAAAAAAGGGTCGAAATTAATATGATCATGAAAGAGGAAAATTAATTTGTTGTCTTGAATTAATTTTTTGAGTTTCGAAGTAGGAAATTTGAAGAAATGCAGAGCTCCATTCTTGATGTGAAATTTATTTGATACTTCTTTCCATATTTAAGCATGAAAACTTAATTGTAAAATTATAATGTACTAGACCTTTGATAGGCATGAAAAATTTATATATCTTGCTCAATTGATTAAATTTCTTGTAATTTTATTATAGGATTAGTTTGATTGATTAAAAAAAAAGATGCGAATGATAAAAAAATATATACTACTTTCTCGTTCACTTTTTATAAGTTATTAGTCATTATTTTATTAAAATTAAGGTAATATATATATTTTTAAAAATATATTAGATTAATTAAAAAAAAAAAAGAGACAACGGTAATATATTACAAAAAATTTAATAAAATCCCTACTAAACTTAATAACAATAATAAGTTGCATTCAATAACGATCAAAGTAAGGCAAAATACGATATCGAAGGTACAAAATAAATAAATATAGATAAAGTGAAAATTTGTACTTATTGTGATTTATTTGTCAAATCTAAATCCACTATCCTGAATCCAACAACCTTTTTTCGAGAAATCAATGTTCAACCCAATAATTGGAAGGCTCACATAATTGCAGTTAGGTTTTCAGCCACAGGTAAACTTCATATCTGTCAATAATATTCTATTGCAAAGTAGGGTCAACAAAGAAACAAAAGTATTTACCATTTTAAAATTTCCAGTTTTCTTCACAGTTAAGTGAAAATTATCTGCATTCAACCATTATTGATGTTATATTACATGCCATCAAATTTTTTTCGTGAAATCTATCCAATACTCGAGTTTGAATCTTATCAATATCCTTTTAAATAAGTAAAATATTGAGGTGTATAAATATTGATCCGGACGTCACTAAAAAAAACATTAATTCTGAAAAACAAACAACCAGAAAAAGTCAGAATTTCTTGAATTCTGGAAGAATTGATTTAGCACACTTGAGGTTGAATTTTCAGTCGAAAAAAAAAAAAAAATTATGAATGTTTCCTACCTAATCTCTCTCCCTGCATTCAACCAAGCAACTAAACTATAAAAAATACTATGAAGATTCTGCTGCTTCGTTGTTTTCTTCAGGGGCTTCAAGTGGAGTTTCCGATGATTCAGTCGGCGTCGGAGTTGGATTTACTTGCGTGGGAGTTTGTGTCGGGGTTTCTGACGATTCAGTTGGTGTTGGAGCTGGATTTACTTTTGTTGGAGCATACTTTCTCAGCAACCTGTCTTTGTTTTCCTTCCACCATTCTTCTGCTTGTTGCTCAACAAACCTTCGTTTACTGCGAATGAAATGATTGGCACATGAAAAAGGTTAAATGACAGGTTTTTGATGATAACCGTAAGAGATTATAGTTTACAGGATGCTTGCTAACATTTTATGAGTCATTGCAATAGCAATTTATAACATTTCAAGAAAGAGGGGAAAGATAGATTTTTGCAGTACCTGAATTTTACTCGCTTGAAGATCTTGGTTCCATTTGAAAGTTGAAGTAACGTTACATAAACACCTGGCTCAAACTGTTCAATAACCTCATGTGGAATTCTAAATGAACCCGATACACTATCTACACTTTCTCTTGTATCAGAAACAGATGGCAGATTATATTCTTTTGGTGTTTCATCTACATTAGAATGTGCACTGTCCTCAGCACCATTGTCTTGAATCTCTGCAGATTCATTAGCTGAGGGAATTTGGTCAGGCGAGATATCTTCAGTTTCTTGAGGCCCAAGTCTATCCAAAAGGGATTGAACTTCTGTATTCATGGATTTGAAGGCTTTAATGTCCGAGATTTCAGAAGGGAGCTTCTCCGTCACTTCTTTCAACTAAGAAAAATACGCAAACATGAAGACACACTCGTAAATGCAATGACAAGATCCCTAGACATCTGGCATAGTTGAAAATAAATTTTTCATAGAAATTAAAGTGTAGATAGAGTCTATAAGGATTCAGAACGGGGAAAAAAAATCATTCCAATTTGCATTTTTCTCAAGTCACATTATTCATAAATATTAGAGAAAAGATGGAATACATTTACTTCTTTATCCCTTTTCTGTTCCTCTTCTTTCTTTTTTCTATACTTCATATACAATATATATTAAGGAAAAAGAATGAAAGATTAAACAAAAACTAAATGATAGTACAGAGAGGAGAGATGTATAAATTTGACAAAGACAAAGCATGAGAAATACCTGATCTGTGATACACTTCACGGCTTTAAATGCCATCGTACACTTCGATGATCTATCTGCAGCTAATGAAGCAGCTTCTTGGGCTTTCTTCTTTAGTTGCTGCATTTCTTCTTCTTGGAATTCACTCTTCTGCTTTAAATTTCTAATCTGAAGACATTTATAAAAGGAAACATGCTTAACTGCTTAAAGGCTTACCTAACTCTGATTTTGTTTAGAGAGGGAAGAAAAAAAGATGAACTTTGTTTCCTTTGGAGAAAGCGGAAATTATACCTGATTTTGTAGTTTGGATACTTCTTGATTCAAAAGTTCATTTGATTTCTTGAGACTATCAATGACACCCCTTGAAAATACTGGAGTAACAGCACGTGGGGGACTTGGTCTCCTTGAATATGGTGAAACAGATCTAGAATTGGGCTGAGATACTGGGAGTGACTGTGGAGTTTGTTGAGGTATACCCGTTATAACAGGTTTAAGAGCATATTGAAGAGCGCTAAGAGAACTTGGAAAGGCAATATCTTTTAATTGTAAAAGTGATGGAAGTTGTGATGCTCTTACTATAGAATAAGAGTCAGATTGCATCCCAGGCCTCGCTGATTTCACCTCAAGGTACTTCACTGGTTCCATGGTGGAAGAAAGTAGAACTCTTGAAGACCTTGTCTCCCCCCTGTCTAACCTGGTACTACCCTCCATTGGACGATGAGAGGCAGTTCCCCTCCTACTTAAAGTGGATGAAGGTCCATTTTCTGCAGCCTTTTTGAGTTTCACATAGCAACTATCACACACTCTGTGTGGTTTCCCAGGACTAGGAGCCAATGCTGCTTTTAGTGCCTTTTTGGAGCTGCAAGCATGACAGTGGACAAGCCCACAGTTATAGCAATTATGTCTCTTTCGAGTAAAACCAAATGCTTGCCTACAACCGCTGCAAAGAGATTGATCTTGTCCAGAGACCCACTTATGGATGCATATGCTTGCTGTAAAATTAGATCCACATGCTATATTTTTCACATGCTTATCTTTTAGTGCTTCAATCAGCGTTGGAATTTTACGATCTTCACAATCTCCATGTCCTAGTCTTCCATTGGCACCTTTTCCCCAGGTGAATACTTCATTTCTGGATGTCAGGACTGCAATATGAAATGCACCGCAGGCAATTTCTTCAACAAACTCTCCAACCAATCTATCTTGTACTAGGCATGGCAACTTTCCATCAGCTTGTGGATTCCCCAGCTGACCACATGAATTACTTCCCATAGTGAAGATGTGACCTGATGTTGTGAGGCCAAGGGTAGTATTATGTCCACAATCTATCTGGTAGAAGTTGTAGTCAATAAGAGAAGAGACACAAGTTGGACGCAGATAAGTCTCTTTGTTTCCATGACCTAACCGATACTTGTCACCATCACCCCAAGTGAATAATTTTCTTGAAGAAATACCTGCACCAGACATGTTTGAGACCTCTACAATTGCAGCAGTGTGCCATACTCCACATGCAACCTTGATAGTCCTTAGTCCACTCAATGACTGAACTTCCTTTGGATATGGGACACTTTCATAGTTTCCATGGCCTAAAACTCCAAATGATCCATCACCAAATGTGAATAGCTTCCCATTTGAAGTTGCCATTGCTGAATGCCATGTACCACATGCAACAGATAAAACCTGAAGGCCCTCTAGGGGACCAGAAAGTCTCTTAGGCAACCAGTGGCTAACATCTTTCCCATGTCCAAGAAGTCCAGCATTGTGGATACCATCACCCCATGTGTATACATCCCCGGATGTAGATACAGCACACGTGTGAAACTCACCACAAGCAACGAATTCTATATTTGTAATGGCTAGATATTCAATAAGGCGAGGACGACTGAAGTCTTTCTCAATGCCATGACCCAGTCTGCCCCCGGCTTCCTCTCCCCACGAGAAAACCTCTCCTTGTCTTGTAACCAGAGCAACATGTCGAGCACCACATGCAATCTGGTGAACATCAAGAACTACATTTGACTCCAAAGCTTTAGGAATCGATACGTCATTCTTTACAGCAATTGGATTCCCATATCTGTCAGTTGATAACCCATCGGACCAAATCTCCCCCCAGACATAAACATCACCAAGTGATTCTATGTCATCTGGTCCAGATCCTCCACTTGAACAACTAGGAGTGCTTGAGACACTAATGCGGAAACCATCTCCACCACCTGTCCTTACTTGCATATTTTCACTTTCATAACCCACATCTGAGCATGCAGAATTCAGATCAATAGAAACTCTTCCTCGACAGATACTTGCAGCATAATCTACACTTGAACCAAATGGACGGCCATTCTGAATGATATCACAACTAGCATCTTGTAGCTGGAAAGACAATGAATCAGTCACATAGATAGCAAACAGTTTAAGTAAACTACAACATTCATCAAGCGTTGAAAGCAAATGAATTTCATACTGGCTTGCCAAGTGTTTCACACTTCAACCAAGGGGATATATGTTCTAGTATATAAAAAGTTGAGTCAAACTATATGTTCGTATTTTAAGTTTTTGGTTAGAGAGTAAGCTTCTATTTGAATTCAGTTCCTAACATTTACACAAATTCAAGATGAGTGGAACCTACGTAGACTCAATAGAGAACTTTAATATTGAGAAACAAAGAAATGCTATTTAAAGTTGACCAAAAATGAAAATGCAAAAACTTGTTGTGCATAAACAGTTTTGATTTGTTAAGAAGCTGTTTCACAGACAAATCAGATCTCCCAGATAAATCTTTTCTTTCTGACATCAGTATTCTAGAAATATGAATGAGAAAAGCATTGCAGACAAGTCATCATCAAACTGCAGGTTGAAGACTACTCCTTTTTCTGAATATTTCTAGCCATCTGATTTGTTAATGATGCAGAATGAGGAGGAACTTCCACCTGTTTCCTTGAATCCATTTATTTTACATGTCATAATTTGGTTCAGTTAATTATGGCACCATATGAAGGAATCAGAAAGTAGAATTGTTTAACATTTCGAGATGCAACTCAGTGACTGCTTATCAAGGACACTTATCCAGACCATCGAAACATGGTGGATATGCTTCCAAGAAATATGCCGACATTGATCACAATATATTGTGTGCATGCTCAGTAGAAAAGAATGTTAGCAGGCATGAGCTGTTTTACTTGCTACCCAATTTGCAAACTAGATAAGGATAAAAGACAGACTATTTAGACACAAGATCAGAAATGAAATTACATCAGATATATCACTTCGGGTTCGTCTACTTCGGTTTTGGCCACTCGAAGTTAAAGCTTTCAGGCCTGCAATCCACACCTCAGCTTCATCTTTATCTTTGCAAATCTGTGAAGTATGGAAAGATCAACCCAACATTATAACTAGCAGATTTCACTTTTTGTTGAAGAAAAGATGATAAAAGAGAGAAAAATGTAATTGTTTTACTACTTACCAAATCGAGAGATCTTTCACCGTTTTTATATATGAGTGAAAATGATAAGTACTCCTTTTCTGGGCACAAGTATCTTTTAAACACAGGCTGTAAACAAGTTGGCAAAAAGAGAAAAAAAAAGGTTTGTTCTCATTTAATATTGCCCACTGATGAAGCATTGTTATCTCAGAATTACAATACATGAACTCTAAAAATATAATCATCAATCCACCATGAAAGAAGTTCTAACTCACTGTTCTCTGCCCAGGGATAAGACGTTGGACAGCAGATAACTTCAGATTTCTTTCTGATCCATGTGAGTACCAGATTAGAGTTGTTTCATCCTGAAAACATAATCAAAATCCTAAGAGCTTGTATGTCTAAGTAATGGGTATAATGTGCAATTCAATCTTCAGAACAGAACTTGCAATCTTTCATCTTAGGCAGGAAATGTTAAAGATCTCTTACAATTCATATCATATGATTTCTAAATGCAGTGAATTACATATATTAATCTTAAAAACTTGCAAAAGTGAATCACGTACTAGAGAAACTCTGAATGGGCAAAATTTAGGTTTCCCCTGCCTGCTGTACTTGATTAACTGAGTACCTTTCTTCAAAGCAATTAGGGCCTTCAAAATCAAAAAGCAAAGGAAGTAAAGACAACAAACATATTCATCAATCTTTGACTAGGTAGTGGTGAAATATTTAAACTTGGAAGATTGGAGAACCTCAGAATTATCCTACACATGAAGCAACAGCATAAATCATAAATTATCTCTAACCAAACTTATCAAAAAAATTTTAACTTTCAAATGACAACTACCTCCAGCAAACTGCAAACATCATATTTGCCTCAGTTGCTCATTTATCTTGTCTAACACATGGGCCAGAAATTTGTGTCCAATTCAAGCTTAAGAATGTTTTCTTGTTAACTTTTCTTCTCCTAGTTCTTCAACTTATCAGTGTTTACTAGAAACTAGTGCAAGCAAGAAACATCATCCCGCCTATGCAAAGCATAATATAAAAAGAACCCAAAGCATAAATGCGTCTAAAGAGATGGCTGGTCAAGAGTTCATTGGGTTGAAGTAATTATCTCCTAAGATCATATTTTACTTTACTTGAAAAACCTCAAATTATAGGTACTAAAAAGTTCCCAACTTCAGCCCTTTTTATCCTTCCATCTTGATATTGATTAGCATCTTGTGATGAAAAAGGTTAATCAACTCATAACACTGAGACAAGTAGAGTATTTATTCTAACAAACATTTTGTCAACCATTTGCATTCGCCAAATTTTCAATTTTCATGCTTCAAATACAAGCATTCATGTGACTAAAAATATCCAAATGATGGAAAGTGAAAATACCTGATCAATGTCACGGTCAGGATTGGCATAACTAGCAGGATCTGCCATTCCATCTGAAACAATTCTTGGGCAGCCACCACAGAACCCTCCTAGTCCTAACCATCCGCATAGTCTTCATAGATGCCAATGCCAATGCAGTTTCCTTGTTTGGCCTATCATCAACTTCCTTAATATTATCTTCCAACCCCCCACAAAACTTTCCTCCAAATCTCTCGAAGTATCACCCAGACACTTCTTTTTTGATTAACCGGAAATCGTTACTTTTTCATCAAATCCAAGAAAATTAATGATCCGTGCATAAAATTCTACCAATCTGGTCCAGAATTTCTGAATTTCACGTGCGATTCTTCAAATGATTCAAAGGGTTTCCACTTTTAGAATAGATCAGAATTGGAAAAAAAAAAAAGAAGAAAAAAAAAAAAGGAAAACGAGAGGAGGTGCAGAAGGAAGAAGAAAGAGAATGAAGAAAGAAAAAATGACAGGAGAG
>JAOXNR010000032.1:12387867-12408520 GCA_028571225.1 Parsonsia alboflavescens | reverse complement strand
GAAAGAGCAGAGGAATTTATCTTGAAGTTTCGAGAAGAAATGAAGCTTCAAAGAGAGAAATCAATTACTGATTTCCAAGAGATGTTGGCTCGGAGTTCTTGAAATGTTGTTTCAAAAAAGGTAAAGAAGAAAAAGAATATTGAATTTGAAAATCAAGAGTAATGATGAGTTATTTTATATTTCAACCTTTTACTTTTTGGAAGTTTTGATATTTAATATTTTTTTGATCGTTTTCATATGCAAATAATTTTCGATTATTTTGATCCTTTTGATCAAAAATTTTTTTTTAAAAAAATCACCTGATTTTGAAATCAACGATATCTAATCAAAATCAAAAAGACATTATTGTCATTACACTTCATCATAGTGATGATGCTTTACATGTTTACTAAAACGTGTTTGAAAATCTATTATTTTTTTATAAAAATCCTGTCAAAAGGACCAAAATATTCAATCGAAATTATTTAAGAATGGAAAAAGCCAAAAAAAAAGGGGTCGTGGACCAAAATTTCCAAAAGGTAAAAGGTTGAGTCCTAAAATATATAATAACTTGAGTATTTGCATATGATTTTATAAGGGGTTTTTTTTTTTTTTTTTTTTTTTTTTTTTTTTTTTTTTGGGGGAGGGGGTTTCCTGGTTTTTTTTTTTTGGCTCCCTACATTTTGAAGGGAGAAAAAAAAACCTACTTTTGGAAAAATTGATGGGATTAACAAACAAACATATATACCATAATATACAAACATTATTTGTAGGAAATTACTTAGGTTGTCTGGATTCTTTTTGCAATGACTTGTGGGTTTGAAATTTGAAGGTTGTATGGATTAATGAAATGTACGGAGTGAATTATTGTATTTCCATTTGCAATGACTTGTGGGTTTGTCTATTACTTAACTTCTTAAGAATTAATTAATGGTCCAAGTTTGAAGTTTCGTGCATATTTGTATATGAAAGCTTGGGATTGGGCTAATTTGGTAGCATAAGAAGAACAAATCTTATTCCAAGTTCATACCCAATTGTATTGACCAAAGGGAGGTTGCACTTATTTCTCTATTCTATTCTTTATCAATTGGTTTATATGTAAATTTCTATATGAAAGCTTTAATTTATAAGATCGAAATACAAATTAAAAAAATAATCATTACCCTAAAATAATTTGAGTAAAAATAATTAAAGTTTGTATAATTAAAATTAAAAAAAAATTGAAAAAATAACAAACAAATCTCTTACATTGGAGAGAGGTGTCCAAGATACAACTCAGCAATGTAGGAATAAAAATATAATCTTGGGCACCTCTCTCCAATGGAAGAGGTGCTCCCTTAGTTTCTCTCTCATCCAAGTGATCATTGGGGCATGGGCGTTGGAGTTGCCCTTAAGAGAGGAAAAGAAAAAGAAAAAAAAAGGCCAATATACACAAAATCACAAAGAAAAGAAAAACATCATTAACTTTAATTCTCCCTCATTTGTTTATTACTATGTTTCCTAATGATGATTCTCAAATTAACTAAAAATTGTTCTCCTATAAATCAACTGGTAAAGGATGAAGAGATAATTAGTGCACTGATCTTTGATCGATACATATTAGAAAATGTCTACTTCAATACCATGTTATCTTTTTAGGTATAATTCTATCACTCAAATCTATCTCTTCAATACCATCCCCTATTATTCTATGAAGATGCAAAATCAAAATGGAATCTATCATGAATTCGATATAGAAAATAATCTTTTTAAACCATTATATTATTTTTGTTTCAAAATAAAACATCAACTTGTTTATAGAATGATCAAAAAATATCACAATAGTATATTATTTTAAAACAACTTAATAGTATTCTATCTATCTAAAATTGAATGTTCCTATTTCTATTTTGAGTCATTCAAAATAGAATGTCTTATTTTTTAAATTAGTTAAAATTTTAATATAACTAATTTATTAAGAACAAGAATATTAGGTATAAAAAAGAAGATCAAACGTCACTTAAAATTCTTTTTTATTTTCACAATACCATTAGCTATTGTTTCTTTAATTAAATTAGCTATTGTTTCTTTAATTTATTTCTTCAATGACATAACATTCCATGCCTTCATGCAAAAGCACAAAAGTCAATCCTAAAAATATAAGTGGAGCAAAATAAATTTCAAGGGTAAACGGTTTAGAAAGTCCTTAAACTTTTTTATTTGGAATATAAGTCCTCAAACTATTCTATCGGAGTTTTTGAATCCTTATTATTCTTCCACCTTGTTAACATGTTCAATTGTAACATGAAAAAGAGAGAAAGAAAAACATTTGTTAAGAATAATAAAAGAATAGAAAAAATTACAAATAATTAAGTTGTATTTTACGGAGATTAGAACTTTATTTGAATAGTTTTCTTCTATTAATAATATATAGATTTAGATTGAATTCTTCAGTTTTGTATTTGAATAATGACGTGAGTAAAATAGAGTATTGTTGACAAGTAAGACTTGTTCAAGTAGTAAAATATTATCCTTACTTATGATCGAAAGGTTTTGATCTCTTTTGAAAATATGTGAGACTAATGTTTTGGTCTCTTTTGAAAACAACATAAATTTGTTGGTATATAGGTCCATACTTGTATATGCCCCTTGATATGTCTGATATTTTGCACATCTTTTAATTTAGTAAACTTTTACATAAATCTTACATATCCTCTCATGGCAAAGGGAAATGGCTTCTATCCTTGATGCTAAGAATATTCCCACATGTGATGCCCTTTAGTCCTATTTTGTAGATAAGATAATATAATAATAAGTGTTTCAGTATTCATTCCTTTTATTTATACACGAGTCTTAATGTTATAAATTTAAATGGATAGATGCATTTGACCTCTGCATTTCTCCACTCTTTGTTGTTATTAATTTTTTATTCATATTTTATTAACTCCCATATGGTAGCTTCAGGTGAATAAATTGGGTGAAAATTATTAGGCTGTAAAAACTTTTAGAAAACAATTACAGGACTGAAATTCTAAAACAAAAATACATTAAGGACCATTTGAGTAATTTTTCCCTGATCTCTCAGACGCAAATAAATTAACACCTCACTCAGAGTGGACGTGCCCGAAAAGAAGTAGACTTTTTATGGTTCAAATTCTATCAGAAGCTAGGAACGACGTCGTTAAATTACCCGTGAAACGATTCCTTTCCTATCCATTTCCAACGGTATTTAAAGAGGCTTCTTCCCTTGTGTCTCACCTCACCAGTCACTCTCCCTTTTCACTGTTTCTCTCTCTAAAATCCTCATCTAATCTCCGTTCGGATTACAGAAAGCAGAAATGGCAAAAGATCCCGTCCGCGTCCTCGTCACCGGTGCTGCAGGTATTTTATTATCTTATCATTTGTCGCAATTTCAAGATTATTTCTTTTATCTTTTGTAATCGCTCTAGATCTGTTTTTTAGTTTCTGAGAGTTGAAGTTTTTATGGATGGATAACTCTTCTCAATGACCAATCCAGTTTGATTTAAGATTTTTAATTGTTTTTTATTTGTAGTATTTTGTTGTTGGGTTTGTTTGTAGATCTGTTGACACGTTAGTCCGATTTTGATGATTTGATGTATGGTCACTGTGGTATAAGCAATCAGTAGTATTATCTGTTTTACTGTTGATAGTGATTGGTTCTTGTTTTGATTTAGTTATGAAAGCTGAGATTTGTGTAGGTGTATATGGCAGGAGAGATTTTTCCAAGGTATAGTAAGTTTATGGAAATGGTTGATCTACAGAGCCAGAAGAGACGACTAATGGCATGGGTTTCCCCCTTCGATTTTCTTTCTCGCTTCTGTTTTTGCAAGTGTGATAAGTCTTACCGTTTCTGAATAATTTGTGCTATTTGATGTATTGCACTTTACGTAAGCTAGAAAGAAATGCTGTGCCCTGTCTTGGTGGATAGTTTTGCATTAATTCTTTGTGTGAATGGTGAACTTGTTTCTTTTGTTATGAATTCATGTTCTGTACATTCTTTACTAAATTACTCAATTAGTTCAGGCGAAGCTTTCTAATATGACATATGTTGTATAGGAAAAGTTTGAGTTTAAATTTTTTGTAGCAATATTTTAGCCTCTATTAACTTGAGGAATGTATTGATGGACCTGCTTTTACTTTTCCAGGGCAAATTGGATATGCCCTTGTTCCCATGATTGCTAGGGGAGTGATGTTGGGTCCTGACCAACCTGTGATCCTCCACATGCTTGATATTCCTCCAGCTGCAGAGGCACTGAATGGTGTTAAGATGGAGTTGGTTGATGCTGCTTTTCCTCTACTTAAAGGTTTACCCATTATGCTTAGATATGTTAATAAATAATTTTTTCCTTTAAACATGTTAGTTGTAATTAACTGGAAAGAAGATCAATAATCTAGACAATATATTCTCTGACCAGGTGTTGTTGCTACAACTGATGTTGCTGAGGCATGTGCTGGTGTCAATGTTGCTGTGATGGTTGGTGGGTTCCCAAGGAAAGAGGGGATGGAGAGGAAAGACGTAATGTCCAAGAATGTGTCAATCTACAAGTCTCAAGCTTCTGCACTTGAGCAACATGCTGCCCCTAACTGCAAGGTGACTGGCCTTTTCATAGCTTCTATATTATATATATATTTCTGGGAGAAAACTATCAGAAGAACAAAACCATTCATAGTTTCTAACGTTAAAGTTAGATTTTCACACTTTTCAAACATTTGCATTTGCTTCATAGTTGTACTTTTCACTGAGAAATTGAATCTTAGATATAAGAATGAAGGTGCCATGTGGGATCTTTTCAAGATATTTGTTTACTGAATTTATGAATGGTAGGAAGGTTTCTATGACCTTTCATTTATGACAAAATGTTATAGATATTTTAAAAGATTACCTAGGGAACGTCTGATACCACAGTGTGCTTGTTGATATATGTAGCATTCTACTGTTTTTCAAGAACATTACTGAAGAATGAGATAATACGTGAAATCCGGTGTGTTAACTCGGCCCTGATTTGGTCGTCACAAGAGAAAAGTCCTGAAAGTTTCTCTGAAGAATTACTCTAATGAACTCTCTCTTTGTATTTTTCTCAGGTTTTGGTTGTTGCTAACCCTGCAAACACCAATGCATTAATATTGAAGGAATTTGCTCCATCTATCCCTCCAAGTAATGTTACTTGTTTGACAAGATTGGACCACAACAGGGCCCTCGGTCAAATCTCCGAGAGGTTGAGTGTTCCAGTTAGTGAAGTTAAAAATGTCATAATATGGGGAAATCACTCATCAACACAGTATCCTGATGTCAACCATGCCACTGTTAAAACTCCAGCTGGAGAAAAGGCCGTGCGCGAGCTAGTTAAAGATGATGAATGGTAAGATGCCTACCTTTTCAAAATTCTGATGTATTTGTTTTGAGTTGATTTCACTTAGAACCGTTCCTATTCTTAGGTTGAATGGAGAGTTCATTTCAACCGTCCAGCAACGTGGTGCTGCGATTATCAAAGCCAGGAAGCTTTCTAGTGCACTTTCTGCTGCCAGTGCTGCATGTGATCACATCCGTGATTGGGTCCTAGGAACTCCTGAGGTACAGCTTGTTGCCTAAGCTGATAAACTTCCTGGATCAAAATGTTAATTGTGGCCTCACACATGCTTCTGCTTCTATGTTCATTCCAGGGCACTTGGGTTTCCATGGGTGTGTATTCAGATGGCTCCTACAATGTCCCAGCTGGTATCATTTACTCTTTCCCAGTGACATGTAAAAATGGAGAATGGACCATTGTTCAAGGTGACCTTATTATAACTTTTTGCCACCTCAATTCATTTTGTAGAATGAATGCACCTTAACAATTTATGTACCATAGATGCTGAACAGCATTTGTATTATATTTGGTCAATAGCTTTCCATCTATTTTTGGTCAGTGTCATTATTTTTGCCCCAAACTTGTGTTACACATGTCAATGTATGCGTTTATGTGCAAACATATTTCTGTCTCTTTCTTCATTTAAGCAAGATGCATTTTAGGTACGACTCTAGGTTCAGTGTCACTATACCAATCTTGAAGGCCATTCTTTTCTTTCCGCCTGACTGGTTTTTTATATTAGTCTTATCTTAAATGCTGTATTGCATATGATGTGCCAGGACTTCCCATTGATGAGCTCTCAAGAAAGAAGATGGACTCAACCGCTGAGGAGCTCACTGAGGAAAAAGCTTTGGCATACTCATGTCTCTCATAAGGATTTTTTTTTTTTTGTTTACATTGACGCATTTGTGTGGTAAGAGTATTAGTGACAGTTTTGAATAATGCCGATGTTCTTACCAGAACAAAATGAAGATAGATATTTGCTTCTATCTTACTTTTCCTGTACCTCTATTTCCCTATTAGGGATCCAATTTTGGACACATCAATACTGTGGAAATATGTATCCCTTGTTTGGATCTTTAATTTCTGAAACAATATTTTGATGTCCTTTTTCTGATCAAGAATTTTGGTCGTGTTTTCGTATGCACTTCCTTTCCTACGTGTTACTTAGACTCCTTAGTCTTCTCTATGGCACCATGTATGATGGATGACTTTTAAGAATTCCTCTGTTATTTTGTGTTTGCCAATCGGGTTTTGATAGTCCAAGAATTTGTTGATATTTTTCTTATATGGACAAACAACAAATTTTCAGGATTTTCTATCCCACTCTTTAAATAATATATATTATCTTATAAAGATTTCAAAGGCCCAAAATATATTAAATTAAATGAATTTTTATAAATTCATTAACTTGAGTTAATTTAACATTTCAAATTTAGTTCGTTAAATAAGTGGATAAAAATCAAATTTTAATTTCACAAAATAATAACTTGACAATTACAAAACATTAAAATATTTTAGCAGAATGATAATAAAAATTATTGGATAAAAATCAAATTTAAATTTCACAAAATAATAACTTGACAATCACAAAACATTAAAATATTTTACCGGAATGATAATAAAAATTATTTGAATACAGGTGAGCGATAAATATGCAAAATGGAAACCTGCAGCATGAACTCGACTCATTTATAGCCCAATTGAAAAAAGTAATTTTCGTAAGTCATTTATTAATCATAAGAAAAATAAATATAATAAATTTATATATATTTAAATATATTAAAGGAGGTAAAACTTAAATAGCTTACTTTATATATAATTATGTTCGAGTTTTTTCTTTTTATTGGGCTAGAGGATAATATAGTAATTGGGCCGGGCCTACACATATGTTAGAATTTTGCATATTCAGACGTGGGTTATGAAAGTGCAAATATTTGCATGACATTCCCTTTTATACCATTTCGTATTTTAAACAAACTAAAAACTTAATCTTTTAAAATAAATATTAAATTTCTATTAGTGTAACAAGAAGTGACAGAACCATGATATTGACTCTTTTTCTTCTATCTCTAAACAAAAGAAATTTAGAAAAGCTTTTAAACAATTAAGCATGTTTCATTTATTTTAATAGAAATTCTCACAATTGACATAACATTATCTTGTCCAAGAACAATCAAATCTTTCTAAAAAATATTCTTATGAATTGAAATATATTTGAATCTCATTTCCCTAACCACAAATGACACTTAAAGTTGTCATATTCTTACTTTTCTACTCTAATTATTTCATAATAATACCTTAATTATGTCGGTGAAAGCATTCTTCCACCCTTTACCTTTAGACAAAAGCCGACATGCATCATTTGCCAAGCATGTTTAGGGGACTTTGTATTGCATTGCTTACATTTGTCCCTCTTGACATGACATTATAACATATTATAAATGTTTTGTATCCATTATATATAATTTTTTAAAAAAATTTTGAAATGATTAGAATATTGTATAACTTCATCAAATACTTCTTTGAAATATAATATTCAAGTTATGATTATTAATTTGAAAATGAATATCTAATAAAAGAAAATGAATTTATACAATAAACAAATGAAGAAATGATTCCCTTTTTTTTCCAAAAAAAAAAATCAATGCATTAATTAGTATTTAAAACAAATCGTGACATTCTGCCACTCTATTCACTGAAATGTTCCAAAGGGACTATTAATTCAGCTACCCTAAACAAATTTAGTTTAATATATACTAACTTCAATAGAGGAAAGGTTAAAGTCCTCATCCAAAAGTAATATCCTGTATATATGCTGTGGTTTTGGAGAAGCAAAGAAAGTCTTTGATTACACACAAAATGTTAATGGTTTTTTTTTCCTTTAATTTTTTAAAAATTGGTTAAAAATGGCATGTAACTATATAGTTCCGACCGATCAAGACTCCAAATCTTCTATCATATATTCGTGTGTCGCTTGATTTTATTCCAATAACAATTTAACACATATTCATAAAAGATCAAGTATTCCAAGAATATAATTACATATAAATTTTTTATCATGAATGAAAATGTAATGGGAGATCTAAAGCCACCCATTAATGATCACTATTCCATTAAATTTTTATCTTGTAAATCACAATGCTCACCTTTATGATTTCATCTGTCTGTATGATTTTAAATAAAACTATTTTACAAATTAAATTAAATTAAATCTACTAAAAATTCACGTGCGAATTAATTGTTTGTTTAAAGTATAATATTTTGATCCATTAGTCAAAAGTTTTGTAATGATTTCCCACAATCAATTGCAGAACCCTTTTTGAGTCACGACAGAAATTAGATCAAAAGAAAGTCCTGCGCTGGCTGGCATCTGAATTTGGTCTTCAAGTTGTTTACCCTACTTTTAATTATATCATTTGATGATATGATATGATATTTTCTTTAATTAATTAGGATTTTAATGCTTGAAATATATGTAAACACATAACAAAAACATGAATGTTGAGCTCCACACTATTGTCATACATTGTATCATAGATACCAAGAAAGGGTATGGTTTGATTTTATTTATTTTTTATATTAATTGTTTGGTACTTTTTTCTTTTTAATAGTTATGTCCAAGTCAATTTACGGGCAACTCGACATTCTGCTTATCCAGATGGATATTAGTGGGATTCAAACTCAAGACGTATGATCTGTGAGCTCGTCGCTCCACCCACTAGAGTGTCCCCAAATAGACTGTTGTTTTGGTAATTGAATATATCATTTGATTAAGTTCTTTTACTTATGATGTTTAATTAGAACACTAATAAAAAAATTTATACGCTCTTGTAAATTAACTAATTAATTTTGTAAATATATTTTATAAAACAAATCTTAAAAGGATAAACTAAATCCTGATTCTTTGATCAAATCTAATTTTTTTTATTATAAAAATGATAGCTGACCATTTAACTTTAACCATTAAAAGATTTAATAGTGAACTTCATAGAAATTCTATTGTGGGAAACTGTTAAAAACTTGAATGTAGGAGTTAACTCCTTCTTTTAAAAAAATATTAAAATCTTCTATAAAAAAAAAATATTTTCAAATTTTAAAATTTGATCAAGTATCCTAGGTTTAATTTATCTTTCAAAGGGTTAAGTTTATAAAATATATTTACAAAAGATATATATATATATATATATATTTAAAAAAAGATAGTTAACTCAAATTTTGATCGTTAAAAACTTAACGATGCATTCTATATGGGATGGACTATATATATATATATATATATGCTATGGAAAGCAACATAAGCACTCATCATATTGAGCGATTCCGTCCATGTAAATATGAAGAGGAGCATTTTATATGGTAAATTCTGTTGTTCTCTATATCCTTACTCTATATATGGTATCAGTATCCCATTCTTTCTTTGGCACTTCGATAAACAGAGGGAAGAATTTAAGGAGTGGAAAAGTTTTTAAAAAGAACTACATATCTTGGTCTTAGTCCATGTGTTGGACGGGAAATATCAATTCGTGGGGGAAGAATATAAGGAAGTTCGTATGTCACCTTATCAATCACGAAAAAAATGCTCAAGTATTATTGCACAAGAAAGACATTCAGTCCAATCTGTATCCACAATTGCATTCAAAGGAAAGAAATGAAACAGACTGAATGAGACATATATATACCAAATTAATCATAAACCATGCAGATAAAATTCCAGGTGAGATGAATCTAACAAAGATAATTAATTTGGGAAATTGTAATAGAAATGATCAGAGAGAGGAAGTCTTCATCATATATATATATATGGGGACGACTATATAAGACTATGAATAGCAAATGCATCTCCATCATTTTTCTTTTTGACTTATTTGCGTGGCCAACAAGGTACTATACATATATTCTATAAATGACTAGGGTTAGAAAAAAAAGAAGAAGAAGAAAGCTAGGGTTAGGGTTTGGGAAAGGAGAAGTATAGGGGAATGAAATTCTATCTATAGCTAGGGTTACAAAGTTAGATACAAAGGGAAGAGGAAAATGAACCAAAAAAAAAAAAAATAATAATAATAATAATCTTTGCCGTGAGAATGAAATTGAAATGAAATTTCATATCACCCGTTTGATCATAAATAAATAATTAAGAAATGAAAATTTTCAATATTAATAAATGAACAATTTGAATCATCTACATCTTTAAAAAGATGGGTGGTGTATTATTAATCGAGCGGGGTTGAATCTTTTAATAGTGTTGGGTGCAGTGCATGTGTATATGACGAGTCTAATCTAGTCTATTTTTAGCAAGAATATTCATGTTTTGTGATGTTTGGCTGGTCAATTTTGCTCAAAATTGACTAACGCTAAGGAGTAGGATTTAATTTCTTTGAAAGGGGAAAACAAGTATATTTGTTTTTTCTAAAAATTTGTTTATTTTCACTTCTTTTCAAAATTAATGGAAGAAAAGTTGTGCTGATTTATATCTTAAAATCTTTAAGAGAGCAGAATATATATATATATATATATAGTCTAAAGCTAGCAACACTTGATACCGAAAGATCTTTAATTTGAGACACGACGAGATATAGGGAAGGGAATAAAGAATATATATATATTTATTTATATATCCTGGTTATTTAAATCTGATTGGATCGGATTTTAATTAACTAATAATAATGATTTATAATTAACGATAAGAAAAAATATTTAAAATAACTTATATTTAGTGATAGAAATTAAAGTTATTTTAATAAATTTTTTCTCATTGTTAATTATAAATTATTGTTGTTAGTTAATTAAAGTTCAATTCGATCCGATTTTAATAACCATGATATATATAGTAAATAAGGAAAGATTTAATAGAGACTTTTAAAAGTTAAGGGACAATTGAAATTTTGTTTCATTTTGAAGGACTACCTTACCCTTCTCCCAATAGCATAATATTGCTACCAATTAAATATTGGGCTTAAAATTTAGGGAAAAAAGTTAATTACTGAGGACTTTCTTACTGAAAATTATTTAATATTTTCTTTTGAGGGCTAAGTTACTGAATTGAAAAACATTTTGACAACTTCGTGTAATATAATTTTCTTTGCCCTTCAATTCTAGGATGATGCTTTAAAGGTTTATTTACACATGCATGTCTGATTAATTACTTGTTATCTTCATTGTAAAAACACAATCAAGTCCTTTGTCATCCTAGTTAATTTGTACTCCCTTTTTCTTTTAACTCTCAACTAAATCTTACTGCATACTCTAGTCTTGATAAATTACAACTAGAAGCAGAACAGTTGAGGTACAAAACACCGCTAATTAAAAGAACATGATTAATACAAAGTCAATTATAAAAATACACATAGGATAGGAGCATTTTATTACCCATATATGGAGAGAGAGAGAGAAGGAAGCTCAAGCCTATCCAGGAAAATGTTTTGCAACGTAAATGACTTACATAACAAGACATAAATTTTACTTCTCATCATCATCATCTCCAGAAAATTACGTGAAGGAAAAAAGAACAGAATGAAAACCTTGGCTAAAGTAGCTATGTTAGAGGACACTTCTATTTGAATTTTCCAAGAATTTCATCTCTTAGCTCACCTCTTTTTCCCTTTTTTTTTTTCTTAACCTAATTCCTGCAATATGGTACAAAATAATTTCCTAGGTCAATGGTTTAATTTATTTTTCTCCTCACCTCCCAATTTCTTTCAGCATCCAAAAATCCCAATAATCTTCACCACTCTTTTTTTTTTTTTTTTCTTATCCCACTTTTGGAAACTTTTTCCCCCCTTGGTGTTAGAGGTCAAGAACATGAAATCTTCTAAAAATTTCAATTTTTTTTTTTTTTACCTAAGTATATAATACAACCCCAAAAAGGGCCCTCAAAAGTCTGGTAATTCTGGCAAATCCGCAGCTCTAATGAATAAATCATACCAAAAGTCCATCCCATCATCTAGTCTAGAATTGTATGCACTGACTTCTTCACTACCAACACCAATTGGAGATAATGGAAATTGGAATTGAACTTCTCCACTGCCTATCATCCCATCAATATTTTCCCCTGCAGATTGTATGTTTCCATTTTCTCCAGACAGTATTTCTTCTGACCAAAAACTTTCATCAATCTCTGGGAAATACTCTGAATATGAGTCCATTTCTTCATTCTTGATAACTCCCACAAAATCGTCGTTTCCGGCCGTGGTGGCCATAGCCATTGATGAATCTGCAGTGACAGATGATAATTCACTAGAGGATTGTTGTGGAGAAACAGGGCTGTTAACATCTTGCTTAGCAATGAAATTGGCACTCTTCAGAATCTCATCAGTTTCTGGTTTGGAATCAGACAACTTTGAACTGTTTGAGATTTGCCCCTTGGAGTCTTGGGCAGTCTGATGATAATTCTTTAGTTTTTTCTTTAAGTGTGTGTGCCAAACATTTTTAATTTCATTGTCTGTTCTTCCCGGTAGCCTCGCTGCAATAGCAGACCATCTGAAAATGGACAAAAAGAATTGCTTAAAAAACTTGCACGAATGGACCATTCGGGGCATAATTTATTCACAAGTGGACAAGCCATAAAGCTAGAGACGAAGTATAAACTATAGTACACAAAATCCTAAGGAGATATGTATGAATCACACAAAAAATTTACCATTAATTGGCGGGATTTTCTTGTATCGTTTGATGCTATCTATGAACCATATATGTGTAGAAACAGGAGCATAAAGAAGGGGGAATCTTTTCATTTTGAGACACGGGATTGTTATTATTTATAAATACAACATGTAAATACAAAGAAAGAGTCTGTTTCCTACAAATGCAAAGACAAAAAAAAACGTGGCTGCAGGCCTTTTAATATTATCACATTCAGCAATGGTGGCTGTCACCATCTCTGCCTCATTGAAATATTAATGGAATCCACTGATGTTAATGCAATTTTTTCTGTTTACCTATAATGCTAAAAGGGCCTTGTGATGCATGCGAATTGAATCAACGGTAGAAATTTGGTTGTACTGTTAAAAAATTACTTCAACAAATGACTTTAATGATAATATCCATTAGTTTTCAGAGGGTTCAAGGCTGTAATTTGCACAGAAATGGAGACCCAAAAGGTTGAGGGAAACAAAGAAAAAATACGCACCTATTCCCGAGCATTTCGTGTAGATGAATAATGGTGTCTTCTTCTTCTTTGCTGAAATTTCCTCTCTTGATATCAGGTCTCAAGTAATTTGTCCATCGAAGTCTGCAACTCTTCCCACATCTTAGAAGACCTAAATTAACAGAAAACAAGAAACAAGAAAAGTCAGCAAAATCTTTCGAGAATTCATTAAGGAAAAAGTCATTCAATTGGGAAATGCACGTGATTGAGAAAGTTTGATATATACTGTTCATAGATTTTTGAAAAGGATTTCAATAATTTTCATGAAAGCTTATTAATTAACCGAACTCTTTATCATATTTTTTCATGTTCCCATATAAAAAATAAAAAATAAAAAATAAAAATCAAGTCTTTGGCTTCTTTCTTTAATTTCTTGCTCCTGAAAAAATCAAGAAATGCAGAGAAACTGAAACCCTTTTTCGGCATCTTCTTCCCCACCCAGAAACCGAACCAAAACGACTACCAAAATCATTTTCGGCAGGCATTTACCAGCTTGTTTAGGAAGTGCCCTCCAGTTTCCATGCCCATTTTTCTGAATGTAAGAAACCAAAATCTGATCTTCTTCCGGTGTCCATGGTCCTTTCTTGAGTCCCATTTTCTCACAGCAAGGAGCTCTCACCATCTTCACAAAATCTTTCCCCTTATATATTTTTTTTCTGCCTTCTTTTGTTGAAAAAGATGAATATCTTCTTTATCGCCTTCTACCTCTCTGGCTATGGCTCTTCCCCTTCTCCTATCCTCCTCTAAATCAATCCCACCAGAGAAGAGCTAGGAATGAGTATAGGGCTCGAATGGGGGTATTTGTAGTGGAAAATTCCACACTCTTTTAAAACGACTAAATGGAAATAATCTGTTTTCAAAAAAGTCTTTGCACTGAAATTTCGAGGAAATTGATCCATCTTTCACACCATTTCTATCCCTTTAAATATAAACCTCCATTTTTGGCTGTTTCAAGACAAGTGAAAATAAAATAATGTAAGTAACTCTAACCTCAGGACTCTAAAGAGTTAAAATTTTTTCATTGACTGAAAATTTCTCTCTCTCTTATCCCTTTTTTTTTTTTTTTTCAAAACTTTTAAATTAAATTAAAAAAACACAAGGAAAAGGAAGGCCCACCTTACTTGAATTAAGTTATTATCATTCATCAATATGGGATCTTTTAAAAGCCTACGGGGTTTGCTTCATGTCGACATCTCTATGACTCGTGTAAGTCATGTTGGAACGGCTCTTTCTTGTGGGTCCTAATTTATTTATTTTTCTGATTTTTTTTAAAGCAATATTCAGATCAATTTGCACTCATATTGAGATTTTTCTTATTTAGAAGAATATTGATAGGATTTAAATTTGAGATTTACGGTCTGTGCACTAACCACTCCACCTACTGTGATGTTTTCGAAAAAATTATTAATTTTTGGAAATTGATCTATATTTTATTTTTTAACTAATTATATCCCGACTTTTACATTTACAAAGATTATTTCATTATAATTGCAACTCACAAAAAGTAAAATGTCAATTAATCTATATTTATGGTCCCGTCCAACTATGTCTTTTTAATTATTTAGTGGTTATGATTTCTGAATTTTTTTTAGTTAATTTCGATAATTTTATTTTTACCTTAAATTTACATAAAGTTATAAATTTTATGTTTGCTTAAATCTAGAAAAGGCCACGGTAAAATTACTTACAACTCCAATTAAGAATTAGATTAATAAATCGATTTACGATTATAATCTATTATGATTTATAGAGTTTAGCTAACATTTACATTTATTTTGGGTAATTTTTTATATAAAGTGAATATTCAATTTTAATTTGCGAGAGTAATAAATTTTAATTCCAATTTTCTTTGTGTAGGGGCCAAATGGGAATTAAAAAAAAAAAAAAAAAGCGGTAAAAGGGGGCCCCTCGAAGAGCTTGTACGAGGGTGTAACTCTAGTTGTCTGTATATGATGTCAATGACTGAGGCTTGCTTGCTGTGGCTGTTATATTATAATATTCTTCCTATTAAAGTTCACGTGGTATTTATTTTTTTTCCTTTTTACCCTTTTGTGGGGTTTTTTTTTTTTTGTCTTTTAGTATTTTCATGTTCTTATTTTTTTCCAAAATTTTCTTCTCTTAGTCAAATTGTAACAGCAGCCACTTGCATGTGCTTGGTAGCTTATTTTTGAACATCAAAGTACTTTTTTCAATTTCTTTTCTTATTCAAAATTATTATTATTTTATGGAGTGTGGCAACTTAGCTATGACTCTCATTTCTTAATTATAGGTCATTTTGTTAATGAGTAATTGGATATTTAAGAATCTTATCTCTAGTCATTTTTACGTTTTGATCCTGAACCTCTTTTTTTTTTTTTTTTGTTATGTTGGTCCTCGAACAAATTATTATTGGATAACTCGATTCTTCGAACCCTATTCTTTTTAAAAAAATCATCGGAAAGTTCAGTCAACGACCTTTTGACCAATTTAACTGGAGCAAATTCAATACTACATTATTTAATTTGTCAAAAACGAGTATGAACTGAAATTTTGTTGGGCTAAGTTCATGCTTATGATCCAACTAAATCCACTTCTTGCTGAGTTAGAAATCAAAATTTAGCTCAATAAAATTTCAGTTAATAACTGTTTCTGTCTAATTGAATGTCATAGTACTGAATTTTCCCCTATTAATTTGGGCAGGTGGTTGTTAACTTGGTGTTTTCAAAAAATATGATTAGAAGGACCAAGTTGTCCAATGATAATTTTTTTTAGAACCAACACAGCCAAAAAAAAAAAAAAAGGTTAAGGACCAAAGTGTAAAATTGACTAAAGATTTGGTCCTTAAAAGTCCAATTATTCTTTTGTTAATATTAAAGTAAAGTTTTTTTTCCTCAAATATTGAAGTAGAACATAGAGAATGAAAGAGAAAAAATGTTTTACAAAGAGTGAAAGAACACGAGTAGTACTAAAAATAGTGAATAGAGATTTCCAAAAACAAACTATAATAAGGGATGAGAAAAATGATGGTAAATGATTTATAATTAAGGATGCAATTAGGGTTGGAAGGAATAATTTATGCTTCATTCATCACAAAATATAAGTTATTCTAACTAATTTTTCTCTCCACTAATTATAAGCTATTGTTATTAATTAATTAGCTATTTTAAGGTGTTTTTGATATATAACCCCTCTAATGATATACTCATAAAATGATATTCAAATTTTAGAAAAGGTGATTAAAGGATATTTTAGGAAGAAAAAAAAATGTTATCCCTTTTTTTTGCAAAACAACGATTGGCGACATATATTCAGTGACTGAGGAAGTATATCGAAAACAAAATTAAGTTATTCATGTTGCTTATTCTCAATTATATGATTATAACAAGTAGTAAGTGGTTCGTAAATGGTTAAAAAAGGTTATAAGTTTGACTCTTTTTTAAATCGCATATTAACGTATGCTAGATTATGTACGTAACTTTTACTTCAAGATCACTTCATTAAAACAAATTAAATGACCACCCAAAAGTTTAATTGACAAGAAAACAAACAGTAGCAGGAATCATAGTTGTCAAAATCGCGAGTTGACTCGTAAAATCCCACAAGTTTACGATTAAGGGGTATAAATGTGTAAAATCAAATCAAAATCGAAAAAAGAAGTAAAATCGATCAACTCGATAAAATCGTATGAGTTTGACCGAGTTTACTCTTTCCCCAAATTTCCTTCTGAAATTAAAATACCCAATTACATACCAGTAATCCGACTTGATTTGAATTTTAATTAACCAACAGACAAGGGATTTTGGGGCATTTTTTGCATTCCATCTGCTCCCTTTGCATTCTTTAGCTTTGTAAATCTTCATCTTCTTCCTCACTGTTTCGTCGTGATTGAATTTGCTGAATCTGAAGCTCGTCGAAACGGCACGGTTGATTCTCTTTTGAATGGCGGAAAGTTGAAGCTCGTCTGTGGACTCTTTTAGCATTCATGTTCAGCTTTGTAAATCGGGTTCAAGTGAGTAATCTCATGCAAGATTAATTTTGAGCTGTCACGAGTTTAATCTCTAGTTTAGATTAGGTGAGTGGATTTTCTACCTGACTTGTCCTCTTTTGATTTCCTTTACCCGTCGAACAAATATAATCAACCGAATGCTTGCCTTATGAGAATTCTTTTATTTCCCGTTCTTGATGTTAAAATTTTAATTCTTTAATTATTAGTCCTTTGTTTGGTGGACGAGGGGTGTTGATGGAGAGGGAGGCGATCTAAATGTCTCTGAAAGCAGCTTACAGTTTTGTTTTCCTTCCGTCCATCTGATTGTGAAGTACCGATTTCTTATTTATGGGTTGAAATGGGTGGCTGAAGCTCTACTCTTGTTGTGCATTCTGGAAGTTGATTGAACTTAGGACTTATGGATTTTAAATGATGAGAATTCGTTGGTTGGAATTCTATTTACATGTTTTGGAAATAGAAATTTTGGTTCCTTGGATAAATTGGACACTTGATCAGTGTTGTGGCTTCTATTTACACAAAATATGATTTAGGTTTCTATGGATTTTTAATAAGTGTTAACTTTACCATAATTACCATAATCTGAGCCACCATTCTTGATCTTTAAAAATTCAATTTGGTTAACTTGGAGGAATTTGAGTTTTGATTCTGGGGAGTGTGCTTCCTCCGTGCTCTGTTTTCTCCTAATAGCACTTGTATTTAATTCTGTAGTTCAGACTTTTATCTAGGAGTCTGGCTAGTGAGCAAGCTATTATATAACGGATTGCTGCACTTGATACTTATTTATGCTGCTCAGTTTTAAGTTTTTGAAGGGGAGAAGACATTTTCATAAGGAGGTTTCTCTCTGGTTCATTATTTTAGAGTTGGCCACAATGGCCGTTTTTTCTAGTTATTTATCTAGTTTTTTATGATTTCATGAAATATGATTTTGATGATTGATGTTTTAAACAATATTAGATAGATTTTAGTTTTATAAAACTTGTGAGTTTATTGTAATTTTATTTGGAATTGCTTATAAATATGAATTTTAGACTTTATTTTGCTATATTGTTGAGCTATTTATTTTATTGTGATGATATATAAATTATTTAATATATATGTTTATTCAGGATGTAAACTCTACGAATTTAAGATTCGAGTTTGTAGGACCCCCAACGAGGTTACTTAAATTTTCGATTTTAATCCCACTAGTCACGACAAGGCCCCTCGTGCCAGCGGGATGTAAATCAGGGATGTGCACGAATTGGCAGAGGACTGACGGAGAGAACTCTACGGGGGGCAATGGCCGTTTGGAGTGAACCAACCATTGAGAGAATTCGTTCTACACCCGGTGGGTTTCAAACCCCCGCCTGTCGTTGGAGTTAACCAAACGTCACGTCAATCTTACCAGCTCGCCTATGCCCCTGGGGGCTACTTTCTATTGACTTCATATCCAATAAAATGGATAAAAGAAATAAAGTATAAAAAAAACAATAATAATAAATAAATAAAAATTCCACATCTTGGTTCGCACGTGGTGTTGGTCTCATTTGCAGCACATTTTTAATCGAATTAATTTAACAATAATATAAAAGGAAAATTCACCTGGAAAAAGTAAGCATCCTTTTGAATGTCATTGCAATCTCACTTGCCAAAAATTTTAAAATATATATATAAATCATTAGCTCTTTCTTATATTTAATACTCACTTTTCCTATAAATGAAAATACAAGAGTAATTAATACCAGAGCAATTTATAATAAATTACAAAGATAATAAAATTAAAAATAAAATTATAATTAAGAAAAGATAATTTATTAGGTCAAGTGTTAACCATTTAAATTATTCTCGTCCTTCAAAATTAAATATCATCATTTTGTTTTGATTGGTTTAGATTTACAATTTTTTTTTTAAAGTTATGCTTGCCAATGTACTTGTCTCAAAAGATTAAACATTTTTAGATTTAGTTTATAGATTAACCATCCCTACGGTTTAATGTATTTTTTAACATTTATTTTATAAAATATATTCTGGACAATAATTAAAAGACACGTGTTAGTTTTTTATGACTGTGAATCTTCTAATACTTTTTTTTGTGTGTATGTGTGTGTGACATTCTCTACTCCCTATTACACTAATAAAAACTTGCACGTATTTTTTATATTTTTTTCTTATGGATATAAACTAAATCCTAGAGAAACTTCATCTATTAAGACACATAAATTTTTTATTGATATTTTGAAGAGTATCATATAAAAATATATTTTAAAAAATTTTAAATTCACCTTTTATTAATATAATAAAGAGTGCAACGCAGATTGCATAGTAATCGAATTGCAACACTAATCAAACTCTTGTTTACAACCTCTATGTTGTGTTGCTTTTGAAAATGTATAAAGTTATATTTATTATATTATATAATGTGATACACCATAATAATAATAATTATTATTAAGTGTATGAAATTGTCCTTTAATTAGTCAAAAAAGGGCCAAATTCACGTGCATTGACAACAACAATGAGGATATTCCTTTTTAATTCTTTGATTATCCTTTCATTTATATATCATTTAGTTGCCTCCCTTAATAATATTAAAGACGAATGAGGGGTTATTTTTTCTATCCTTTTTTATATGCATTAATGCCGGTTATGAACCAGGACATCATTAATCATGCCAAAATTGTTGATTCTTTTTGGAAATGTTAGCCGTACATAATTGAAGAATTTGGTCAATGTGTTGTATTGTAGGAGTAAGTATTGTTTATTACAAAAGCAAGCTGCCATTTTGTGACGCACATAGTTTGGGATGGTAACTTTTAGATTAAGAGAGGGAGGGGAGGGGGGGGGGGGGGGGTTGTCTAATGTGTCCCTTCTTAATCCTAATTTGAATAGGGACAAGAATAGGAGTCGAACTTAATCCTAAGTATGCCAAATGGAAATGAAGTGGGACAAAAATATTGAGCCTATTTGATTTTGTTTTTATTCTTGAAAATTGTTTTGCGAAATAATTCTATGGAACCATTTTAGGAAATAAAAGAATAAAAAAATCTGTTTATCAAATTTTGTTTTTATAACAATTTTTGTGGTAATCAAAGAATTACAACAAAAAAAAAGAGAAAATCTATTAATTTATTAATAATAATATAATTAACTTTAAGTACAAATAAAAATCATATTATTTCATGGTAAAACGTTTACAAGAGAAAATATGATATATAA
>JAOXNR010000032.1:12376990-12387767 GCA_028571225.1 Parsonsia alboflavescens | reverse complement strand
TTAATTGGTCTAAGATAAATACATTTATTTATTCTAATGGTAATTATGAAAGGTGGCTGATGACTTCTAACCTTTTTATTTCAAGGTGGTGCTTAATGATGTAATCCTCCATCTTTATAGGTTGGGAAAAACCCTCCCCTGCTTGCCACCAAATTGGAAATTTTTAGTTTATTTGGTCATTTTTGTCACAAGAGTAGATAAATTTGCACTGAATAATATAACATGATTGAGGTGTACAGCTTCGAGACGTAGATTAGTTGACAAAAGTTAAAAAGATAAAAGGTAAGTACATTGATTCTTTATTGCAAGTTCAAATTGAATTGGAGTTTCCTATTTTACTTTTGGGATAAAATTAGTATTTCCTTCTTAAACTGGACTATCTAGTCAAATTACGTAATATACATACATATATATGTAGAGGAATGATAGTGTGTTATGGAGTACACACTAACAAGTGCTCCAATTAAGTCTCTAACGATCAAAGTTAATGGTTAATTGTTAGGAAAAAATAAATTCTTCTATAAAAAATTATTTTTTCAAATATTTTTTATAAACTAAACCCTAGGGGTACTTGATTAAATTTTTATTAATTGTTTTAAAAAATAAGATAATTGATCGTTAACTTTGACCATTAGAGATTTAATTATAGCACTTGTTAGTGTGTGCTCTGTAGCACTCACTAAAAAATAAGATAATTGATCGTCATATCTCGAATTTGAGACCTTCCGATTCCTGATGCGGTTGTTTATCACTGAACTAGGAAGATTTGATAATAATTATATATTTGTGCAAAGTTTAGAATGAACCTTTAAATTAAGATGAAGAGAGAAATTAATTATCAACTGATTTGACTGAGTTAAATCCGAATGCCACTTACTTAAATCTAAATTAAATAAATTAATTATAGATTTTAAAGATATAATGCAGGGTGAGTAAACTTCCTACTAAATTTCAGAGATCAAGCATGGAATTGGCAATCCCTCTGAAATTAAGAACAATATATGGGATCCGAGTCTCAGTTTGAACTGTTCAAATACTAACTTAATTATCATCACCCCTTCGATAATAATTAACCAGAAAGAACACAGATTTTGTTATTACCTTTTCAATCCAGCAATAACTATCATGCAAATTTAAAGAATGACTTAAAGAGTAAAATAGACTGAGTCTCCAAATGTATATATATACACGAAGATACTATAAAGCATTATGGTGTGCTTCAATTAAGTTTCTAAAAGTTAAAATTAACGATTAATTGTCTTTTTTTAAAAAATAATATAATATAATCGAATAATCCTATGGTTTAGATTATCCTTTTAGAGTTTAGTTTATAAAACATATTTGCAAAAATAACTTTTTATAGAAAAATTCATTTTCTTCATTAGCTGACTGTTAACTTTGATTATTAGAGTTTTTAACGGTCAAAGTTAATAGTTAACTATATATATATATATATATATATATAGTGAGAGAAAGAGAGGAATGAATCAAATTTTATATGCATGCATGATGGGAACCTACGCGCATTATCCATAACGATAATTTTATAAATAATCCTCATTACGTAAAGACACGCTAATTAGCAGTAAATTATAGCCTGGACGAGTAAGATTAATTTCTTCATATGTTTGTAAAGCTTTCTTGAGGGATTTTTATTTATTTTTTGGATTTGATGAACATGTAATAGTTAGAATGAGTTAAATCTCTGCAGTTCTTTTCATTCTTTTACCGAATCCTTATTTTATCTGTAAATTTCCCAATTTGGCAACTACACAATAAAAAAAAAACAGTGTAAATTAGCAACCCTTTCATTCTTTGAGTAAAGGATTATAATAAATAGACTGTCAACTCGAGACATTATCCTTACCAAGATTCGAACCCTCGACAATCGAGATTTTTCGCTCCACATCACTCATGCCATGCCATCTCCTCTCTGTCCCTGGGGCACGCAGCCCTTTCATTCTTTTTTTAGGAGTGGTTGATTCTCCCAATGTGAAATCTCCAAATAAGATTTTTTATCAAATCATTTTTGTCAAGAATTTTGACATTGGTAATTAGGTATAAGATCACAATCAGGTAATTGGCATTTTCATTAGGTATAATAATTTTATACGACATTTTAAAAATTAAGAATTCCTCATTCCCCTTCTCGAAAGTCATTACTTAGTCATTTTTCTTTTTTAAAGAAGATACAAATCATTGTATAGCTGAATTACGATTTACTTATTTTTCTAGAGATGAGTAGTAAATCCATTAATTTTATGGGCTGTCGGTGTCTGCCTGGATCCAATAACGAGTTATACTCTCTCAAACTTAAGACCAAATATTTTATTTGATCTTAAATATTTTATTCATTTTTATTAACGTATTGAAAACAATTTATAAAGCAGGAAAATAAAATCCATTTATTCAAAGATGCAGTCTTTATTGAAAATAATCTAAGCTTTGCACATTTGAGAAAGTTTGATTATCAGAATTGAACATTGATTACAAATTTGGAAGAAGACTTTGATGGCATATCGAATAATACAATTGAAAAAAAATCATTCCATGATTAATTTAGCCTAACTTAATCATTGGAAGTGATTGATTGACATTACATTACGACAATATGGTACAAGTTATCCTACAAAACTTTGGACAGTAATTTAGCTATCTTAAACTTAACTCCTGATCGTCTTCATCATTCAGGTCTGCATCACCTGACAGCCTCATCTTCTTTGCATCTCGTTGTCCAGTTCTTCCCTTCTTCGGTTTTCCCCTAAAAGAAATTTTTTGTTTATGCATTTGCAGTGTACGAGATAGGAGTGAAAAGGTAGCAGAAATGTGTAAGGGTTTTATTCATAATCTGGTGCAGATGATGGGATATCACAGAAATTGAACTTACTGTCCATTGATTGCCATTGTTCCGGCCCTGAGCCGGCCTTGACCAAGATCTGGTTTTCCATCTATATATGCTTAACAAAGAGAAGAAGAAGGATTAGTATACAGAAAAATCGAATATATTTGTTTTGTGTTTGTGAGTGTGAGAGGGGAGATCATAGGAAAAGAATTGACCTTCTCGTCCAACTCCAAGCTCTTCCGTCTAAAGAAAAACAAATTAAAAGTAAAAAGTTATTAAAGCACATCATGGAATTCAAAAGGAGCATCTATTTCCTCTTAATTAGAGAGGTCCATGGTTCGACACAGAAAAACGAGAGTATAATAGAAGAAAAAAGGACTAATTTAAGTCCAGCCCTCTACATTTTAAGAAAAATGAGTTGTATCTTGTTTTTTGCATGTTCTTGATTTTTGCATATAATATTAATTTAACAAATTATGTATTCTTCGAATTCTTTTTTGCATATTATATATTATAATAAGTTCCAACATACATGCAAAGTTAATCAATTGACAGACATTCAGGACTGATGATTGTTTTAAATCAACACAACAGGTAATAGAGATATGCAACAAATAAATACTTCTGGTTAATTCATCAGCTGTTTTTTCTTATTATTTCTTCATTCTGAAAGTTGAGTGGGAGCTATGTAAGTGCTGCTGTAGTATGTTCCAATAAGGATTTTCGGGTTTCCAGCCCAAAGTTAATATGAAGAATGCTCACAGAGTCAATGGACCAACAACTGAGGCAAGGATCTTTTTACAATCATTCCTTATTAAACAGCAGTAAATAGTGTTACACTACGGCAATGGCTAACCAGTGACCAGTACAAAATTTTAATCTTGCCATGCATAAATCACCAAGATTGTCAAACAGAGGTTGAGTATATATATCCACGACCAATAATTAAACATACCGCTGGTGAAGTAACTGATGACAACGAGAACACCCTATCTTCAGGCTGGAACCTTTTGGATCTTTTCAGGCTGTCACAAAATATGTGAATTAATTACAGCTATAGATTCAATTGATAATGCATGTAAAAAAAGTGATAGCACTCTAAAATACAAGCAACAAAAGGCAGCATATGTTTTACTTTTGACGGAAACACAATTCTTCTGTCAATCCGATGATATCTAATTGGTCAGAAATGTAGCCTGTGTAAGCAATTATAAAGATGATATTTAATTCGTCACAAGATGCAACAGATACAATAGCCCAGTGAAACCTATCAAGTACTCAACATTACAAAGAAAGACCATCTCAAACTCAATGAAATACTTCATGACTCAGATTGTATTATATGACCATTTAAGGTAAAGCATGTTGGAATGCTCAGTTTTGTCTGTCCATCTGTGATCCTCGAGACAAATTGAGAGGAAATAAAAAGAAATGGGCTATACAAAATTTTCGGGTACCACTTTTTCATGATCCCTTGACTTCTGAAGTTAGCTCCTCGGCAGTTAAGGCTTCTAATTTTTCTTCAGGCAGCAGTAATGCATCTTTCCTACAGTATTCAATTACTTTACCCTGCTTGTGCACCATATGAAACATAATACCTTTTCATTTTCACCATAATATCAACTTCTCAAAAATTTTCCATTTTTTCCAATGGAACCATCTACTTGTGGTCTACTCCGCATCAATCACCATATCTATTGTGCATCTTTAGTTGATATTCTGTAAAAGCTCACTTTTACATAAACAAAGGAAGAAGAAAACTTCTCTAGAAGGTATTGCACCTTCGATGCACATTTGAAAACCTATATAACTTTCCAAAGATACAGATTATTGTCCATCAGAGAATAAAATTCTGAGATGTAAGAAAGAAAAACTAGTCAAGCAGGTCAAAAATTTGTAAAACAGTATAAAAAAGAATGACTTGTAACTTAAATTTCAAGTATGGTTCTGTAGTAACAATTCACTGACATTTAGATATCATACTTAAAGAGAATCAACATGAGGAAGTGGTGGAAAATTTATGTCAGGTGCAAGTAAAATTCACAAGAGTTATCTGCCTATTTCACACCAGCTGCATCCAACACCACAGAACAAGAGGCTCCATTGCTAAACTCATCCCAAAAGCATACATGACATCTACTTTTTAACCTGAACCTATACCATTTTTCTATTGGACTCCTGAAAGTTGCTATTAAAGAGATATTTAAATAAGAAAACAAATTAAATAAAACATCCTCAGTCAGTATTGCACTATCTGAAATTCTCAAAATTTTACAATAGATTTATGATATCTGGTAACAACTGACAGAATAATTTGATGCCATTCCTATCCAAGAGTTG
The DNA here is from genome assembly GCA_028571225.1 of Parsonsia alboflavescens. Taxonomy (NCBI): domain Eukaryota; kingdom Viridiplantae; phylum Streptophyta; class Magnoliopsida; order Gentianales; family Apocynaceae; genus Parsonsia; species Parsonsia alboflavescens. Next base: position 12,382,585 of record JAOXNR010000032.1, on the reverse strand, counting down.
TAATGGGATCTACAATTTGAGCACAAAAGGGGAATGAAAGTACTGGTGCCTAATGGTGCATACATTTTCTCTTCCTTATTCATTGAGTAGAAATAGAACCACTCAAAAGGTCTTTTCAACATCTGTACCAACCTTTTCTGATTTAATATATGCTCAATTATCCATTCATCAATCTTGTTACTTTTCAATTATCTTTCCTAGAAACATTAGGAAGTTCAAGAGATTGTATAAGAACTAGAGAATTGGAGCAAAAAAGGGCCAAAAAAGATTATGATATAAAGATTTTATTCACTAATTGTTTTGACTGAGAGTATCGGAGAACATAGAGCCCTAGATTGTGCTTCTGGAAATTACTGTGCAAAAAGAAATGAACCCCCAGAAACAATGTGAATCTTTCCTATCACTTGAAGGTTTACCTTTCCCAACTCAGTCCACTCCCAGAAAAGCAGATTAAAGAGGAATGTATGGTTCTATCTCCAGAAATGCAACTAATTATCTTCTCCTCTCAAACCCTTGTAGTTTCCAGCCTATCACCAATTGTATGTTTAAATGCATGATTAGTTTAATATAAAAAAAATGTGCATCTATTACAAAAACAAAGAAGTTTGAGGAAAATCCAGAAATGATAAGATGAGAAATTCTAAATTCCTGAATTAAGAAGAAGCATCTCCTTGATAACATCCATGAGTTAATGATCACACGGAGAGTCCCTAGTTTGTGTTCATGCCTTTCCCCACCCACCAGTCAACAACCATGCAAACGGGAAAAAAAGAAAATATCAGATATACCATGGAAACACTCTCGATCACCTAGTCTTCAGAAAGAATATAAAAACTAACTCAACAAAAGCCTTATTTTGTGGTATTTGGGGAAGTTGCTTTTATCGAACACATGAATATGGATAACAAGTTTGAGGAATGGGAAACAGTAAAAGATGCAATCATCAATTACAAGTAAACACTAGATTTATAGTTGCATACTTGGACGTGTTTTTCGACGAAGAAAGGAACCCTTCAAATCCCTTGAAAGCGTTGCCAAAATTGCTTGTTTCTTGTAAATAACTTGTCTCTAATTCATAAACCTACAACCATTGTTACCTATGAGCTATCACATACAAATGACAAATTTCTTAACCAAAAGGCAGCCAAGTGAAAAATTAATGAAAGCTAGTTAACGGTTAATATATCAGACCACATCTAAATATTTGAGTTTTCATCCAAAATTCACTTCTTGATGCATATTCACATTTGATCAAGCACATGTAAACGCACAAATAATCAACCAGCATAGATACATAAAAAGTTCACCAGAAACTAAACAAGCAGGGACAAATTATACCAAAAAGAACAATGTTTAGTTACCAGTTGACAATATACATACCCAAGCATAATCATAATTATACTCGATAATATCACTATTCTTCATACTACATACAAAAAAAAAAAAAAAAAAATTAGAGCTAACACTGTTAAAAATATACACTATATTTTCACAATGGAAAGATAAACAAACTTTCGGGAGAAAACAAAAAAAGACAAGTTACCTGTTTTTCAACATTTCGGAGCTCTTCTTGAAGCTTCTGTCTCTTGCTCAAGAGAGAATTAAGCATGGCTTTAGGGTTATGTGAACCTCTATGCCCTAAATTATACACATGTAGACAATTCCAATTAATTATTAAGTGGTCAAATACACGAACACAAGAATTTTGCATAAAGTTCAATGTTCAACACTGGGGGGTACCAAAAACTAAATCTTGACTGCGACCATTCGTTTGAAAACCAAAATTCAGGTTTTTCATTTAGAATTAATAAAAGAATTACCTTGAAATTCCATGGTCTCGTTTGAATTACACACAACTGAAACGGGGAAAGCAACTGCAATTCAAATTAGGGCACAAAACATTCAGGCTTATCCTCTGCCCGAAGGTTATTTTAGTTAAAAAATAAAATAAAAGTCTTATTGATTTATTCTGCTTTTCTTAGTGTCTCAATTATTTTTTCCCTTTTTGCCAATCAAGAGGCGGGGTAGGGGCGAGGAGGGGGGGGGGGTGGTTTGCTCTTTATGCATATTTAATCCTCCCAGAAAAAAAATAAATTTACAAGAATAATTAATAGAATTAAGTGCAGTTTTTGTATTTTTTTAAATATCAAATGTAAGAAAGTTTATATTTTTCAAATTTTTATGAGTTAAAAAGAATTTATAACATTTGGATTGGATTTTAGTAACATGCTGAAGACTTTATCTTTGTGACATTTTGAAAAAAAATTTAAAAAAAAATTAATACTGTCTGTTTCATCAATCAAATTTTATTTAATAGGAAAAATAAAAATCATTATACATGCATATATAGTTCTAAAGTAATTGGAATAAATTTCATAAATAGAAGACTGAATATTTTATGAAAAACAAAAAATAAATACCTAATCAGTTCAAAATTGAATTTCTCAATTTTATTTACGTCCATTTCAAAGAAAAAAAATGTGTGACTTAATTAATTTTAATATTGTAATATCATTTTTTTTAATAAAAATTTAATTAAATTAGAAAAAAATATATTTAATTCCATAAAAAAATAAAATATTCAATTCTGAATAAAAGAAATATCAAATAGAGAAAGGGGGAAAAAAAAAATCTATGCAAGAGATAACTTTTAAACATGGAAAAAGCTCAATTTTTTTTTTTTTTATATCCTTCCATCTTCTAATTCTCCCCTCGTGAATCAACCGTGATGCCAATGACCTTCATCTTTAAGAAAAAGCTTCATTAAAGCTAGAAGTGATAAAGTGTGTTTGGTCTCCATAGGCTCTATTTTCTCTTAGTGGTTGCCGTTTTCATTATCCATGTACCGTTCTTACGCCAGCTCCCCTCAATCAAATCCTCATATTATAGAATTTTTATCATTATTCTTACTAGATATTTGAGGATAAATAATAATAAATTTAAATTTTTTTATAATCATTTATATTAGTTCAATGGATTAGATTAGAAGTGGATTATAATAAATACATAATTCAACCATCTATAGTAAACTCACTTGCTCTTATATATTTGGGGAATTAACCTAATAATTCACCACTCTAAAAAAAAAATAAGTCTTTTTTGAGTTAAAACGAAAATAAAGAAAGTATGATAATTACTGCCTTCATTTAAAATTAAAATGTATAAGCTGATATAATAGAAAAATTTAATGAATGTATGATGTTAAAAAAGATTAGTATAACATTAACTTTATTATTAATGTAGTTAGTGGTAAAGTAAGGGTCACATGAGTTAGTGAGTTATAATCTAATCATAACCCTTGGTTATCATTTTATAATGCATTCACACTAATAATAAAGATATGAAATTCGAATTCAAAACCTATGATTTCTACGGTAGCTTCATGGATTGGAATATTGTCAAAGGGACATTATCTCATTCTGAATTAATTGATGTTATGTATATATCTAAAAAAATCTCGAGACCTTTACCTTTATCAACCAAATTCCTCCATATTTGTCTTTGCTCTTTTAAAAGCTTGGGAGTGTATGAAGCATTGTGTCTTCATCTCTATCCCTCAACTTATTTGTTCAACCCTAATCCTATCCATCCATTAAAGATAAGTTAATCTCGATTTAGGGTTTAAATCGATATTTCGAATGTATATCGATTTTAATTAATTTAAAGCAAAACTCACTTATATAATAAAAAATTATAACACTATTCATAAGTTATAAATAACATTTAATTTCATTTTTTTCCAAAAAATTCTTGTCCAAACTCTTTTATAATAGTGATTCTAGATTCAAGTATTCCAAATGTATAAATACTCCATCAAAGGTCTATTCAGGGATATATCCATGGATGGAGTGGTGAGCACGCAGAAAATAGGTTTTGAATTCAAATCATACCAATCCCTTCCTAGATAAATGGAATGCCAAAATGTATCTGAACTAGTCCGGATATCGCTAAATAATAATAATAATAATAATAATCCATCAAAGAATTGAATATTTTTATTTTAAAATATTTAATTTTGAATTAATTAGTTCTTTTATTTTAAATTTTAATACATAACATTTTTATTTTTATCATAAGATAATTAATCATTTCCCAATAAGACTTTTTTTTTGAAAATTAGGAAGTAATTTTTAATAATTGAATTCAAAATTTCACATTCTTTATTAAGAAATGTAGTTGTCTTTGATTCAAGACTTTTCTTTGAGTAATTCAATGGATAACCACTAACTCTGTTTTCTTTTTATTCGTTGGGTGGCTGCCTTTTGTTTTCTCTTCCTTTCTCTTTTCTTTCCTGTCCTCTTTGTTCTTTTCTTTTGTCAAAAAGCGAACAGCCCGGTCAGACACATCTCTCTCCGGCACCTTCAGCATCTGCAAGCAGCAGTCATGTCTTTCAGAGGAGTGAGATTTCAAGAATTTCAGAATTTTTTGCATTATTTTGTTACTTTAATTGCTTCGATTTTCGTTAACTTAGATCTTACATTTCCAACTTGTTGCATGTTAAGAAAAAAACCCATAGTTGCATTCTGTATCTAAAGAATTTGTGTAATTTTCATTTTTCTAATTTTGATTATGCTGTAGTCTTATTTGATTTTGATTGCGAACACGGAAAGAAATGAAGCTTGCAACTTTGGTGCTTGATCGCCTGATTCTTTTATTTTCTTGAACTAGGCTTCTACGGAGTCTTGATTTTTGAAAATTTCTTTTTTATTCTAAGCATGCCTTTCAATTGTTACCTCTCTGTGTCTGGGTTTCTACTAGCATATCTTTTAAGGGACTGCGATATTAATGGATTCATTTGATCTAATGTAAAATTATTTCTCCCTTCTGTGATTCAAGAAGTGTACTTTAGTTTTATTAAGGAATGCTTATTTCAGGGCCCCAATGCTCATAATGAAACTTGGTGGGTTTTAATCATATTTAGGAATCTTTCTTGGATCAATACTCCTTTGCTAGTTTGCTATGATATTTATTAGTTGTGAAATGAGAAATTGCATTTTAAGTGATTTGCTTTTTCTATGTATAAATGCCATTGGGTAGTTCTTGAAGTCTTGAATTGCCGAAGAAACAAGAGATATAAAACTTGAGTTCTTGTTTGTTTATTGATTTCTTATTGTCCCTTTGTTGGTTGAATTCAAAAGTTCAGACTGTTTTGCTTTATGATATTGAGCCTGAGTGTCCTATTCCTGGTGTTCGTGTTTCTATTGTTGCATCTATCAGGATTTTAGGCAATCTGGTAAGTTCAATCCTTAGATTAATGATTTGAAAGGGAATAGGTCTTTGAATGTAAAATAACTCTTGTTTTTCTTTGAGCAAAGCTACCAACAAAATTTAACTTAAAAGGATTTCAGTTATAGTTAAATGAATTATACATTTCAAGGATGATTGGTTTTTTCAAGTTAAAATCATTCATTAATTTACTCTTGCGTAGAGTTTGGTTTCCTTCTTGTTTGAAAAACGAACACTAGAAATGGCACCCAGAAGATGTTTAGTTCGGAATGATTAAGTATGGTGAAGTTCATGAATTTTATACTAATTTACTGTTTGATTGCTGTTAAACATATTTTCTTGTAATATCCATTTTTCTTTTTCTTTTTC